>JAPMOQ010023314.1:9705337-9757672 GCA_026543055.1 Argiope trifasciata | reverse complement strand
GAACCGTCGTAACAATATCATCGTTTGTTAGCATTTTATTACAAAAGTGGGATATTAGACATGAGCTATTTGTGCTTTGCTTGGTTAGAAATATTATTTATGTACTAGTGAATTCGAATTAATAATGAATGACATAATAATTTTATTTTATAATTTTAAAAGAGCAACTCTTGTGTGTTACGAGGAGCGTTCAGATAAAAAAAAAATACGAAACGTCGTAACATTGTCACCATTAGATAGCATTTTATTACAAAAGGAAAATATTAGACATGAGCTGTTCCTGTTTTGCTTGGTTAGAAATATTTATGTGTTAGTGAATTCGAATTAATAATGAATGACATAATAATTTTATTTTATAACTTTAAACGGACAATTCTTGCGTATTACAAGGAGAGTTCAAATAAAAAAAAAATAAAACGTCTTAACAATATAACCGTTAATTTATTTACCTATGCCGACATAGGAGAACTTGACGAGAGTTGTAGGGATGCGATTGGAGTCTCCGGAATAGATCGGAGCATGCGCAGGAGAGCTCTTTCTTATAAAGAGCACCGTTCATGATCCGATGTTTGTTGAAGTAACATTAACTCCGATATGTATTGTGAGACATTCCGAAGATTACGCAGTTCCACCAAGATCAAAAGACGGGGGTATTCAAGGAGGATATGGTTCTACTCCATGATAATGCACGTCCACATGTCTCCAGGGTGACACACGCTTAACTGAACAAGATCAACTGGGAGAAGCTCGAATATTCGCCCTACAGTCTGGACATGTCACCCTGGGATTTTCATGTATTTGGTATCTTGAAAAGGAAGCACTTCAATTCGGACGGTGAACTCAAGGACGCTGTGAATTACTGTATCTCATAGCCGAATTTTGGGAGCTTTCGGCTCATTAATCAATGAGATCTATGGATGAGTGAGTGAAATGTGCGTAGGAAGTCCACGTCTTAAAAAGGGCTGTGAAGCGTCAATAGCTAATTAGTACTAAGATAGCGCTACTGAAAAAAGAAGAAACGCATAATTCGGATTAAATAGCAATGGCAAGTGACATTAGAAACAACAACACAACAGAAACGCGAGTAAAGAATGAAAAAAAAGAATGAAAAAAAATGATTTTAAAGTAGATAAAAACTATTAATTTCTTTGTTAAAACAAATCTACATTTGGTCAAAAATCTGTCAATAATTGTCAGAAATAACTTTTTTATTAACAAATAATTCAATCTATTCAAAAATTACTGCATAAAGCATGATTCAAATAATGGAAAAGACTTTTATGCGTAATATAAAGCCAGTTACGTCAATCTTCTAAGCCACAGTGCACAATCTTACTGTACTTGACTATGCACATCATCAGGAAATGCATAAATAAATTGAAGACCAACTATCCGATCTCAATAAACACGCCTTCCAAGGACCCATACCAGTGCCTCTAGATTTCCTAATAAAATATCCAAAAACCTTTTAACATAACATCACCAAAGAAGAAACACTACATCCATAAGTCATGGAGTCATGTTTCCCCTGTCATGGAGTGCAGGGTCAGTCATTTAATCCAGTCTCCCAGAAGCTGGATAATAAATCTGACTTTGGGGCTGCAGCATGAATGATACAAGTAATATGACTCCATCTTGGATGAGAAGTAAATAAATATTTCACAGAATCCTGCTGGCTATTGATGCCGGGGCTTTTAGGGTTTGGCTTGGATAAGAGAGATATTCGGAGGAACATACCCAAGCAAGAATATTGAGTTCCCATATGCTTCTTGGAATGCGTAGTCGCTAAAAATGGAGTAAATATTTCAATAAAGAAGTTTCCGGAATGTTGATAAGAGTTATCTTTTGGTATATTTTATGGTTGGTTAGATAATTGTGGGTAATTTTAGAGTTAAATGTTCCTCAGTGGTAATTTCAAAGTGCTGTAATATCTCTACAGTACGCTGTTAAAAGACAGTTCCAAAATGACATGTTATTTTATCTGGGATAAAAATACAATGAACCATATTTTCTAGTCAAGTAATAAAACGGTATACGTTTATTTGGGTTTATAACGGAAAGTACTTATGTGTCTACATGGGTATAATTATTGCGCTGTTTTCATCTAGTCATCAATGAGAATTAAAAGATAGGGGATCTTAAATAATTAACTGTTGACGAGTACACACGAGTACAATTAATCCTTTTTAATTCGCCATGAGTAAGTAATGAGTAATGATCATTTGCAATTTGAATTATAATTTTAGTAAAAGCTCAAACATATCGGCAAATTTCACGATTTTAAAAATAATTTGAGGTTAATTCGAAATCAAATCAACAAATAATATTATTAATAATTATTATAAAAAAACCTGTGTGTAATATGAATTATTTTTCTTAAATACATCGCTATGTTGTATTAATCCTTTCAATTTTTTTGTGTTTCTTTTTGTTCATATGTAAAAAATGTATGTTAGCTTAACATTAATAAATAAATATAGAAGGTTACTGAAGTAAATAAATAAATGAGATTACTGATGTAAATAAATAAATTATATTACTGATGTAAATAAATAAATTATATTACTGATGTAAATAAATAAATTATATTACTGATGTAAATAAATAAATGAGATTACTGAGATAAAAAAATAATAATTTCATTGCAACGTAATTTCATGTTATATATATTCTGTGTTTAACGAGTTACTCGTCCTCGCTAATTTTTGCAACAGAAATTTGATTCGAATTTTCGGAAGAAATCGAAACAGTTAACTGGTTGACGGTGATTCGATGCAATTTGAAAATGTGAATTTTTTTATATCCAATAATTTTGTTTTGTTGATTTTCTCACACATATTTACCATCAGTAATACTTCCAATTTAATGAAGTGAACAATTATTATACTAAATATATTTGTCTTTCGCCTGTAACATAATTAACTAAATTTTGAGAAATTTATTAAAAAATAGTCATTTTTCCCGAAAAATTTTGAGAATAAGAATAAAAATTATTACATCCAACATACTAATTTTTATCTTTCAATAAATTTTGGATTCTGATTTATGGTTTCCAATTATAACACATACTTTAAACCACAAGGTAAGCACAATTTAACATCCAAGAGCAATGGAAATATATCAGAATAATCATGATGATAGCATGAAGTTTACTTTCAGTATGCCTTCATTTCTCTATGTTCCCTTCATCGACAGAAATAAGAATTTTAACTAATTGCCATGTACTAAAATGTAATTTTAGATAATAAAAAAACCCTTTTACAACAATTTACATTCATTTTTATCTATACTTACATAATAGAAACTCCATATTTCATTTTGAATCATTCGTTACCAAGAATTAATTTCAATATAAAAGCGATTTCATAAATGAAACTCAGTTAGAAACGACTAAATTATTCCATTTCTTAAACTCCTCCCCCTCACATCTCTACTACTTTTCGATTTTCTTCTGAAAACAGGTGACTACGAAGGAATAAATGAATTGGGTATATCAATAATTGAAACGAACCCATTTTTTCCCCCTTCCTGGCTTAGAAAGAATTCTAATTCAAATTCCAATGCAAGTTACACTACTCACGATATTATTAATTGCTCTTAATGTCACTTCCACAAGTAACAAATCGCTTGTAGCGACCGAACGGGATCATTTTAAAACGCCTGTTGTTGGATGGATGGGGGACGAACCTTAAATTCCTTTAGACCCTCGAAGCCCACACCCACACACCCTTCTTATTTTGAATGATTAATGATCGTTTGGTATTCGACAACCCTTTGAGCTTCCACCGCCTAGGCATCTCATCAGATATGTATTGCATCCACAACAGCGATGAAAAGTTGTACCAAGTCGATATCGAACCTAGTTTTGCATCCAGGGTGTAGCTCGGGGGAGGCCGAAGGGTGGTGGAAGGCGCCTGGTTTTGATCGCAATCGCGATCCAGGCGGAAATAATAATAAGCTGCGTTGGGCATGATGACGATCCAATTGATATAAGGACGGAGAAAGAGGGGGGGGGGCACTGGCTGTGCAGTAGAAGGGGGTGGAGGAGCATCGATGAGGTGTCTGCTGCGAAATTTCTCGGCTGGCGATAACGAATTAGCAATTTATTTCGTTTCTTATCTCTCAAGCTGCGAGATCGAAGCGTCCCTCTTTTGCTTTGTATCGAGTCAAAGGGAGTTGAAAGGTTGGATTGAATCGTTAAAGACGGTATTAAGTCGTTTTTGGGGGTGGGACTGGCGTGGATGATCGTTTGATGGAGTGGTTGGATGGTCTTTATAGGTGTTTACCACTTCGTAGATTGAGAAGAGAACTAGAATTCAAGTTATTTGTTTTATAGACACTTCTGTACAGACTTTGAGTATACTAATAGAAAAAGGAAATCGATGTCTTTGTATAGTATATATTAGTAAATTTATACATTTTTGTAAAAAATTATGGGTTAGTGAAAATTAGTGGTTTTTGCTTTGATACGAATGTGATTTAGAATGAATATTTGATAGACAAACATTTTTTGTGTGATAGAATTTGTATAAGAAGGCTGTAATTTCATACATCTTAGATATGAAAACATATTAGGAAAACAAATACTTAAAGGACAAGTAACTACATGTGTGATTACGACTGCCGTAGTATATACATGATATCCAATATTATATTCGAATATTTTTTCAAGCGGAAGTGTCAAGGTCTAATTTCTTAATTTTGGCGATGGTTTAGTTTAGTTTTATTATGTTGCATTAACATCCAGCTTTCTAGCTGTAAGGGTAATTTGCGAAGACTTCATGATTTTGAGCCACGATCAGACGAGGACGACGACATCAGAGCTGACATCCCTTTTCCGAATATTTGTCCTCGATCGATATTACAAGAATCAAACCCGTTTACACGACGGTTCTTCTGTAGAATCGAGTCTCAGAGCTGAAAACTTCCTGTTTCGAACCCGAGGACTTACCACCTGGCCATAGTAGCCTCGACGGCTATGGCTATTTTTTGCTCCAGATTGCACTTTTCTAATTTGATTTCTACTTGGCTGAGTAACAAATCTGTTTAGATATCACGGTATATTATATTCATGTTTTCAATGGCGCATTCATAGAACAGAACTTCCTACTCTCCAAATTATGTGGAACTAGACACATTCTTCTTCTTGCGTACAGCCGACCACCCCGCCACTTCTGAACCTCGCAGTAGCAATAGGATTTGTTGTGGTCGACTGCTGACTTAAATATTGTCCATCCTTACATTGACCGGTCCGTCAAACTAATATTCTCTTCGAGGTATTTAGTTACCGTCCTTCGTTCTCCCCTTCACACGCTCAAACAGTTGGTAAAAAACTAACAATCCTAGACATCATGTCCTTTAAGATTTTGAGATAACCTGTACCATTAGTACTGACTTAAATCATTATTTTCAATCTTCAGGTGTTTTTCTTTAACTCTGAGATCTCCATAAATTCCATTAAATAGTGGCAAACAGTGCCGATTCCTCCACAAATATATTTTTTTTCCTGCGTTCCTTCAAATCTTTGGAAATGTGGGACTAGACACCATCTGGATAATCAAATATTTTGATAATTTATAATTTTTTTTAATAGAAAAAGAATTTAACTGCTAGAAAATAGCTTTGATCGCATTTTGATATACTAATATATATTGAAATATCAATAAAAGTCATTAATTTTTTCCTTTCTTCATTTTTAATTGGGAAGAATTTGCTCTCGGATTTCAAATGATTCGAACAACCTGACTTTGGATAAGCGGAATTCACTATATTTTCTTAAGATGCTGTATTTTGTGATGGAATTTTGAATTCGAATAGAAGCGTGTCTCTGTCAGAAGAGCAAAACAAATATCTCGTTTGAAATTTGATTCCTTTCTGTCATTTAACAATGCTTTAATTCCTGCTGCTTAATAAATCTGATGTTATGGTTGGTCACCTACCGGTGTAGTGGAAACGTTTAGAGAAGGAACTTCGACTTAGATGCCGTCTTCATTATCTGGTCAAAGTTTAAAAATTACGAAGTCAATCTCAAAGTATACTTCGTGTCATTTCAAAACAAAACTTTAATCTAATTTAAACCATATAATATTAATAACAAAATTTTCATACGTTAGAATTAGCTTGCATTGCGTGTACAATTTGTGGATATCTGGGATATTAAGAGACAAAATTATAAATAATTATAATTAATGTTCTAGAACAAACGTTTGAACTCAGCACCAAATGGAGATATTGCCATATATTCGAGTAGTTTCTGGAATCTCCAGTTTTTTGCCAAAATCCCCAAATTCATCACCAAGGTGTCAAATGATCGCCAAGACCGGGGTGGAAAGAGTCCTTAATCCTGCCTCATTTCAACACTTGCCTGAGCTATCTGTAAAACTTTCTTCTTTACTATGAAATAAACGGCAAAGGAAAGCAATATCATAAATTTATAACAATATGCGATTCAAAAAGGGATTTGTGTTTGCATTCCTCTTTTTTCTTATTTCTTCATCTGTAAAATTCGTAAAAAGGCCAAAGTAGCCTGGTTGGTAGGACATTGGATTCGCATCTTTTGGGTTGCTAGTTCGAACCCCGCAGGCCGAATATTCCCCGTGTTTCGTGGTGACTGACGCACGTATGAATCTGTTATGGTTGCAAACTCCTCCATGTCGAGAGTACTGAGGGTACTGGTTCAGAGGTGATCGTTTTCTAATTCAGGTATAAATTACGATCTATGGATGAGTGAATGAAAATGCATGAATGAAGACCACCCCGTAAAAAGGGTTATGACGCATGAGTAGCTAACTCGCACTCTTGGTCCTAGATGGCGCTATTGAAAAAATCAAAAGATGCAAAAAATTTGGATTAAATTGGAATGGCTGTTTATTTAGCGTGCTTGTCACAAGTGCTATTAGAACAACAATCAAATTCGTAAAGATCACAGAAAATATTTTTACATGCATTCTATAGACGATTCTATTGAAAGGCATATAAATGGTTGTGATGTAGTTTTTCACCCATTGAAACAACTTGGTGTGAAATAAAGAGTGAATGCATGGGATTTTATTAACATACAATGATTTAAGTACATTATAAAGGAAGGAGATCTGAAAAAACAAAAAAAAAACAAAAAATATTATGGCGGGCAATTTTCACATATATATAAATTTATTTATTTCGTGTACCTTGGAAACGGTAGGGTAGGGTTCAAACTACATATAGACTGATTTTTAGTGAAACTTTATAATTTTGAATGATTTATTTACTTGGTACATTCAAATCCATTCGCTTTAGGAAATACTTTATACAAAAATATTAATATGACGCATATATGTTGTTGAACTTAGAAATTTCTAAGATTATCTTGTAGGATAATAGAACTAATAAATAAATCCCATTTAACGAAAATGACGAGGTTTTATAACAAAACAACTCCAGCATGAATTATACTAACCGAACTTTACAAAATAAATACATTATTTTGCTAAAGGAATTAATCCCAAAATATTCTTGGAAACACAATTTACAGAAATCTCTGGAGTGTAATACTAAAACGACAATGTAATTTAAAGCTCAATAAAGGAAATCGTGTTTGTAGTATACGTTTCGTTAAATTTGACATTATTTATTTATCTAATAGTGTAACATCACTCCAATGAATGCTAGCAATGTTAACGCTCGATTTGAATTAGAGTATTTTATTGTTGAGAATAGCACCGGCATGCGAAAATAGAGTTGTTTACAAAAGGGGAAATAGCAGAACAGTTTTAAATTTACCGACGCATTTATGTGAGGCAGCTTTCCAAAGGAAATTTGATGAATTATAATTTTACTTGATCTTCGCGTGTAATTATTTTTCCCAGAAATAGATACGATGCTCTTCATATTTCACTTCACTTGTTTTGAAATGATTTCCTTATCAGAAATCGTTTGTTCTCCCACGTAAAAGGGCACTGAATCTCATTTTATAGAAAATAAATTTACTGTGAAATAATCTTTGTCGTTTTAATTAAATTACCAGGAACTAGACGACGACTTTTTCGCAAAATTTATTTTTAATTTATGGAAGAAAAGAAATTTAACTTTAACCGTATGTGAGGAATTTAATGGAAATATTTTATATTGTCTAGTACAAGTTAAATATAATCCCATTATAACATTATCTCTTGACAAAAGCAGTTGGAAAAATTGAGAAATGCTATATTAATCTGGGGCATATTTACTTAGCTAGTTTGACTTAGTTATATGCATTAATAACACTAACCTTCTTTAACGCGTTGGTTAAACTGATTGTGTTTATTTTTAATTAATTATCTTACGCATAACTTAATATTCATAATTTTTTGAATAAGAAGTTCAAGAAGTTCAAAATATTTTCTCTCCTTAATATATTTTTAAGCATCAAATTATGATAGAAAATTAAAGCCGATTTAATTTAATCGCCTTACACGTATTTTATTTATAAAGTATATGAATCTTTCTAAAGAGTCAAGACTACGACATGATAGTTCTTTAAAACATAATTATCTGTAAAGTGAACATCTATCTACTAATCTTTGTGGTATTGTTACATGCATGTACGCTACCATGCACACACACATAAAATTATTATTTTTTTGCGTTAAAAATCTTTTATTGGTTTGTAATTGAAATCTTATAGTAAATATTTATTCTTAGAAAATAATTTTTCTTAGAATAGGAATAAGTTGAAAATTTTAATTGCGATCATTTTTACCCTATAGTTAAAATAATAAATGATTTATAAATAATTTATAATAAATAATTTACATAAAAATATAAATAATTTATAGTAAAAAAATAATAAAATAACAATTCATCACAAACACAGAGACTGCGAACATTAGACATTCAAAAGAAATTTGTATTGTTTGGAGCGAAGAAGGTAAGGTGTGAAACCCTAGTTATTTTTATATAATTTAAATCTTAATGGCATCATTTGCAATCAACTTTATAATTTCGTCTCTCTCTCTTAACTTTGAGCGTTTTCATTTTCATTTGTTTATTTCGAATTTTACGATCTGTTACTCGATACTACTATCATAGAAAAAATAAATATTTCAAAACATCTTAATTTCTTATTTCATTACTATAGTTTTATTATTATGTGAGACCATGATATTGTTTTCATTAGGATCTTTTGAATACTTGAAGGCAACAAATAATTGAAGCTCGAAATCGCTTAGGCAATGGCTAAAGCATAAACGGCAATATTCATCAATAACATATATTTTTAACTGCTTTCACCAGAATTGCATTATTATTTTGTACGCTTTTTTGAAAGCAAATGCGTTTTTAAAAGGTTGGCATCCTTTTACCAGTACTGCTTTATAATTATGTATATTTCTTTGAAAGCAGATTCGTTTATAAAAGGTTGACCTGCTTTTACCACTATTGCTTTATTATTATGTATGTTTCGCGTTTTTAAAAGGTTGACGTAGAATTATGACATCATAGCTGTTATTTTCGTGAAATTTCATTTTTTTTCGATGGAAATAAATAATTTAATTTTTATACTGTTATAAAAACTCTTCACGAGTGTTTAAACACAGTTTTGATAAAAGCCTTTTCTCTTTCCTCCCCATGGGGAAATAATACTTCACTCATTCTTAAGTGGGAAAGATTCAAGGATTTGACTTTCCGTTCTGCGATTAATCCATTACGAAACAGTTTTATGATCTCAGAAATTAGAGAATAGCAGTTTGTGTTTACAAAAGTATTGCTTTTATAAAACAATGCTACCACAGTTAAAAATTATATATATATATATATATATATATATATATATACAGAGAGAAAGAGCGAGAGATTAATCTCGTTAAATATTTAAATTAATTGAGAGAAAAAGGGGCTTAAAAATAATAATGTTCTGACATGATAACCTGAAATTTGCGATTGTAGATTTTATTTTCTTTATGATTAAGTTGTTATATTTTTGATTTCGCTGATATTTATCATCTCAAAGACAAGGCCAAGCGGGTTCTGTAAATAAATATTTTTGTGAAATAAAAACGGAATTTTATTACATAAAATTTAAATTTAGGAAATAAAAACGATCGAAATAAGAGCTGGTGTATGCAAATATAATAGATATCGGTAATACAGCTGTCAAAAAGAAGTAACATTTTTACTTTAAAAATCGAAATCAGAGGAGTTTTTTTCCTTCGACACCATTCTATACTTACGGATAATGCAATGTTTCGTATTTAGCTTTAAAACATAGTGTAATGAATCGAATATATGTTTTGGACTTCTTCTATTTGAAGAATGTTAAAATAACTGCGGTTATCTTCAGCATATAATGATAAAATTAACATTTATGAAATTCACAGCTCCAATTTGGAAGTTCGTAAATATTATTACAATTTAAAACTTCATAAAATATATCACAGATTTGCATTGAATTTAAAATTTTATCACTATTTAAGTGCAAAAATTACATACTAAATTTATGTTGCGTGCATTTTGTATTTTTGAGCTACTTTGTTTACATATACTTGAACAGTGACATATAGTCAATCTTTAATCAGATTTGTTTTAAAAATTTATATAGATCTAAAATGTGTGATCTCTCTTTATACGTTTTTGATTCATTGTGTTCTTGAAAGAAGAAAAAAATTCTAGAACATTTGGTGGAAATATTGGGAATTGATTGAAAATTTATTGCAAAGACCACATAACAATTTTCATCCATAATCACCATGATCAGGGCACCGTACCCGTTCCGCTATCACTTATATATACTGTATCTAAATGCAGTATATTTTATAAAATAGATGAAAATATTTTTTTATGCTCTAAATGTTAAAAACAAGCATTCAAAATATAAATTTTTTTTTTCTGCTATATAAATTACGCTTTATTGCTTTTACTTGCGTATCGAGATGCGATTGTTTTCCAGCGAATCCTAAAGCCTTATCCATAGAGTGAGATTCATAGCCAAGGACATACGCTCAATTTACGTCCGACACACGACATTATTCTCTCAGAGGCCTGGACGAAATTCCATCTGACCAGATAACACGTTTCCAGCCCATTGTCTGTGGCTCTTTTCCAAATGTAACACTGTCGACCAGTGAATAAATGTTGGCAACAGCCTTTGCGTTGTGAATTCCTTTGGCACGTTAGCTTCCGTTCGTTGTACTACATCACGTAAATGTTTATAAGGCTGTCTAACAGTTGGCTGGCATGTTTGGAGACACAGATAGAGAGATTAGAGTTCCATTTATCTGAATAGGATTTATTTGTAGATATAACAAGAGGATTGTAATTTAAAGTCTTTTGACAGTGATTTGATAATGGTTGTATCGTGGGATCCTTTTGTTAATTTATTGTTTTTCGCATGCTTTTCAATATAATAAAAAGGAAACAAAGTGGATTTGTATAATTAACTAAGATGAAATAATTTTGTATTTTATTCAAAATTTATGGACCTAAACAAAATTATTGAGTTTGCTGACAAAAAAAAAACTTTTTCCCTTCCTTATACTTTCGACCTGTTCGTACGTTTCCTAATATAATATGAAAAAAATTATATACCTAAAAAATTATATGTATTCTATTGTATATTTCCTGTAGGCTGATACATTTCCTGTATTATTTTCCTTTATTATTATTAAATTTCCACTGGTTATTCAGGTTTCGATGCAAAAAAAGAAAAAAAAAATAAAATATTTGAAATCAGAAATAAAATAAATTTTTTTTATGACAATAGGGGTAGTGGCTTTATTTTTAGTGTCCTAATAACCGTGTTAACATCAACATTATTTCGTATGCAAATGATAATTTTGACTGTAAATTTTCAGCAAATTTATCCAAATATCTAAACATGTGGAAGGAGGTTTTTAAAAGTGTGTCTGTGTTTTTGGCTTGAAAACGAATTTTTTCGCCCTCCAAACGGAATTTGATGCCCAGGTAGTTGAAATAGTGACTTAAAGGACTGTAGTTTAAAGTTTTGTGTGGAACTATTCTAATTAAACATTGTGATATTTTACTGAATTTTCTTATAAGTTTATCAATAGTAATCACTTCTACTGTCCCATCTTGTCACCAGACTTATTTTCTACTTTATTTAGAGAATCGAAACTATCGATTTATTTTATTATGTTAAATACCTTTCATTTTTATTTCTTTGTTTTTTTTCCTCTCCTGAACTTTTTTCTCAAGTTAGTTTTAAATGTGACTATTTTAATCATAAAATATATTGCTTCTTTCTATGCATCAATTATTTGTTATAAATTGGCATTCAAATTTTTCCCAGCCGTGGTACACGGAGGGTAAAAATTGTGAGTTGAAACCTATATGAACCTTCTCGGACAGTGACATCCTTTCTGATTATTTGTTGTGTAAATAAAATTCATATTAAATGTTTAAGTACACTAATATCTAATAATTTTTTAAAAATATGGTCAGGTTTTTTAAAAAATGAAATAACTTTAATACTTAAAATTGAAATTCCTCGATCTAACAATCAATTTTAGTTGTCTTCACCTAATTTTTACATTTGCTTTTACGTAGTATAATAAAAGTTCCATAATTTAAAAAAAATCGAACTCGAAATTTTGACGAATCTTCATGTTTTAGAGCCTCCTAAAAACACATTTTTGGAAAATAACCGTCTGTCTCTCTATCTGTTTGTCTGAGACAAATAAAACTAAAACATATGCTTTGAGCTACACTGAAAAGTTTGGAATACGGTCTTTAAACCAAATTTGTAGATTTTTGTCAAACTTTTGGCAAAATCTGTTCAAAGGAAATCCATCTGTTCTGCTAATCGAGTAAAAGTTAACACAATATTTACAAAATGAATAAAGTTGGATGCAGGAAATTTGATGCAGCTGATTTAGCATCAATACCAGACACATGCTAAATTTCGGGATAAATCTAACAAGGTTACACTTTTGTAGGTCTGTTCATCCAAAAACCTAACACAATAAATAAAAAACGCACTGTTTTAAATCTATCAAATTTTATGATTAAAAGTATAGTTTTGTATCAAATTTTTGTTTCAATCAATTTTGAAGAACACATCGAAAATACAATTTCGATTTTTGAGTTGTATGCACCGCATACAAAAAAATTGCCCAAAGCCTTGCCAAGGATGACTCGACAGAACCAGTAAAAAAGTTAAATTCTCGCCAAAGATTAATGCTGCATAATTATTTTATGTTCTCTGGCATAAGACATTTATTAAAGAGTGCGCGAAGTGCTTTTATGGAGACCACTCGTGCTGATTAAATGCAATAATTGGAAAAATTTTCTCGCTTTCAAAACTCAAAAATGCTGTTTTATTAACGATTTAAAAGACACTCTTTGTTAAAAATAAGCCACAAAAATGATTTATCCGTTTGCCGTAAAGAAAAATAAATAAGCTAAATTAATACATTTTTAGAATTTACTTTCATAACTTTCATTTATGCTATTATGATTTTGATTTCGTTCAGACTTATCTTGTAATGGTTAACTCGCGTGTTCCCTGCTATAAAAATATACTTGTGATGCAAATTAATTTCAGTGAACTTTATTGCATTTTAAAATTTAGGAACAAACAAATTCTGTAAAAAAAAAAAAGAAGAATTTTGTAATTATATACTCTTTTCAAAACCATTCAGAAACTGAATAAATAATCAGCAAAACATGATGAGTATTTTAACACCGGGGTATTCAATCTTAACCAGGCATACTCAACCATAAAGTGATCTGCAGCGCAGTAATGAATAGCACAGAAAATAGGCTAATGAACTTGGCGAGAAGACGAATAATTTAAGCAGAGGTAACAGATGCCCGTAATGAGTCGCAGTTGAATGAGCATTTTGTTTAACGAATTTCATGACTGTTAAAAATATGTTAAACTCGGCAGAATACATGCGAGAATCCAGATGTTTAATGACTTTTCCTGAGAAGCGTATGATGCTTAAAGCGTTTATCAGGTTGCGATGGTTTCATTCATCCTTAATTGGTTGATCTGTCGGTTGGAAATTAATAACAGATTTGAGTTCAAAAGTCGCGTTTGCGCTTTTTGGAGCTCTATAAAACATAGCATTCCTTGGAATTCTGATTGATTGAGAGTTTGCACATTTTTTATGAAGTATTGATGATGATGTCGTGTCCGTGTTTCAATAGAAAGGGGATGCAGTATCAAAACTGCAAAAATAAGGTATATTGTTTCTTGTGAAATAATATATAAAATAATATACAAAATTTCTATTAATTTCTAATTAATGATGATTATGATGTCATGTCTGAGTTACAATGAAAAAGGGAGAAGAGGGGGCACAGTAACTTCTGAGGGTAAAGACCCCTGAGCTCCAGAGGGCAGAAGTCTGACTTCTAGCCTATATGAAGATGACACTTACTTGCACAAGCCCTATTTACGGGGGGGGGGGGCTCTTTCAAGGATATAACACAGTGAAGAACCATGCCCGGAAGCATATCACATTCCCTTCTGAGAGTAAAGACTCCTGAGAACCCAAAGGACAGAAGTCTGACTCCTAGCTCATATAAAGATGGTACATACATTCGCTTGCCCAAACCTTTTTTACAGAGGGACCACATTCAGACACCTCACATATAGAACACACTTGAAGAATAACCATGCCCGAACCGGGACTCGAACCTGGGACGTCGAGATCATGGGGTAGACGCGTTACCCCTATTTCGAAGCCGGCTTCGAAGTATTCATTTGTACATGAATAAAATTTTAGATGGAATGAAATTGGCATCAAATTAATCTCACTAGAAAGCTTGTCAAACACGGGGTTGAAAAGAATGGGGACAAATCTTACCTCTTTAATGAATATAGTAAAGCTGTGAGGCTTGATATCTCCACTCTGATGAAGAGTCGTACTTCTATATGGGTGATTGAATAGAGGATATAATGTGTTTATCATAATACCGGGATTAACTTTCACAACGACTGAATCATTGAAAATACTCTAGAAGCTTAGTCAAGGTATTCTGAATGATTCAGATTGATCATAAATGATGGATCATAAGAAATTATCTCTTGAAGAAGCACAGAAACGAAAAGGGGAATGAACGCGAAACATCGAAGAGAATTATCGAAAATTATATATTTATAATATAATATTTTTAAAATATTTAATTTTTTAGCAGGCAGAAAAAAGTGTTGGTGGTCGGACAATTTTGCGATGGAAAAAAGCAACAACAACTCCATCATTTTCTAAACATCGACGCATGCGTCATCTGATGGCCACGGATTCTTTAAGTCCAATTTAAACTGGTTTTTCACACAAAAAAAAATCTAGTATTTGTTTGAATTTCAGGTAGTAAAAAAACCCGTTTTTTTCAATATTGGTGATTGTGAAATATGAATCGTAAGATAATGATGTTTTTCTGTCAATCATGTGACTTAAAAAAGAATAAGGTTCTCACATAATAATTTGAAATTCACTGTAGCAGATTTTAATTTCTGTTAGTATCTCTCTTTCTTACTTTTTTATATTTGAAGTAGAGATAATATAATAATCGTCACATTCTACTTGTAGAATTTCCTAACTTCCAACGAGTTCCTCGATTCCAACAAAAAAGAATTGATTTGCTTGTAAACTGAAGAATGGAACAAACTAGACATGTGAAAATTGATACTCAGTCTCTTCAACAAAGTTTTATATCAATACCAAATTTCTACATATCTGTCCAAATATCGACTGTCTGTCAGTATATCTGTGAATGCTATAACTAAAAATTAAAGCATTACAATGCCAAACAAAATTTGGTATACAGTCTAGACACTGTTATTGAAGATGTCTATTGAATTTTGTCGTCAATAAATTTGTAAAAGTATAGAACATACATTATTCACTATACGATGATGGCCAGTAGGAATAAGAGAAACAGAAGTATATGATGGATATTCGTAGAAGTATATGATTGATATTCGTAGAAATATATGAGAAAATGGCACATACATTGTTCCTATTGATTTATTTCCTGTTCTGAAGTATAGCTTGAAGGTTTAATCGTAATAAAATTGTAATGCGTCTTCTAGAGTATAATTTTATTAAAAAAAGTTATGCATTGTAATATTTAAAATCAGTTGATAGAGTGTTCCCTTTTACATTGCTATAAGATTTTAGTAAATTTCTTGTAATAATTAATTGATAACTTTATGAAATCTACGATTATATCTTCAGTAAATGTGTTTGTACTATCATTCATTAGAGTCAAAAATTTAAAATATATTTGGCGACTGCATAGTGAATCCTTTTGAATGTATTGTAAGTCCATCTTTAAAAAAATATTTGATAACAAATAATTTGTGCTTAATTCCGTGTAATTTAAAAAATATATAAATAAAGAATATTAAAAAAATTAATTTAAAATTAAAAAAAGTATTATGATAAAAAATATTAAAAATTATTATAAAAAATTTTTAAATAAAAAATTGACATATTTATTTTAATTATTAGTTATTATTTATTTAATATTATTCTAAATATTTTTATTTTAATTATTTGCTAATATCTAGAAAAAGCATTTTGTTCAATTTAAAATTGGTCAAAAATAGAAATTGTGTAATGATTGGTTGTAAAAGTAGTGGAAGTCCAATTTCCCTAGGCAGATGGTTGTGTCAAATGGTAGTACATTTTTTAGTTGTCGAAGACAGCTTTTGTGAAGAAATTATCGTTTGCTTTTATATTTATACAGACTAAGTCAGCAACAGCTTTTTGTGAGTGATCAGACTATTGTAAATTTTAATCCGATTAGGAGTTTCTGTAGAAATACTTTTAGAAATATAGTTAACGCAATTTATAGCTTTGAGTTTTGTTATTTTTATGTATTACTGAATGATAATAGTATTAACTATCATTTATAAGCTATTTTATATTTTTTGACGACCAGCTGTTTTGCAAGGATTAATGTTCGCTGAAATTTCCGACTTAGCACTTTATGCAAATTAGATTTTTAATTGCTCTTTCAGCAAAGTATTTTAAAGCTTAAAACTATGATAGTTATATAATCCATGACATTATAGAAGCTTTACATCCCTCTGTTCATTATACTATACGTTTCTCTATTTTTCTACTGGCTCCCGTAATATTTGAAGAGGAAGAGATTGAACTTCAATTAATATAAAAAGTTGTTTGCTAAACTATGCGTGTTTATTTAAATAGAAGTGTAAAAAAAAACCCCTGGAATTATTCAGCATGGAAATCTTACGCATACCACAGAATAATTATAATTTACGCAATGTTTGAAAGAATTATTTAATAAAAGTTTCTCTTATTCCTCCTAAAATTGTTTTTCTGTTACTTTAAAAAAGATTTAAATAATAATAATATTTTATTTTGTTTCAGTCAATAGAGACGTAAATAATAATAATATTTTATTTTGTTTCAGTCAATAAACTTATTTTTGAAAAATTATGAAGTCTAAATTTCATCCAATCCTTTGACCCTAAGGAATCATATCGAATGATATATTACTGACACTCCAGCTTTTGAATTATATATATATATATATATATATCTTTTGCAAATCATATGTGACTGAGTATAAATATTTAAGACGATTAGTAATTGAAGGGTGTGCGGCAAAAAGGATGTAGCACCAATTTTTAGGAATTTAGAGTTAGATGGGGTAAGAAAAATCCTTGTTCATTTGGGGATGATTTCAAAAGATGTAGTTCTAATCTTTGTTTTCGCGTTTCTCAAAGGATGGAGCTGTAAGTCTCATTGAAATTAGGAATTTTCAAACATTTTTTACAGATCTGGGCAAATCCGAATCTTTGGAGCTACCTCCTTTTTGCAAAAAACTCTTTAGTTTCATTTCTTTAGCCTTTAGACTATCAACCTTTGGGAGACACTAGGAAATGATTGGTATATTTTCTTTGAGACGGTCAGTGACGAGGTTTTGAAAGATAGCAATTTAGGAATTTTTATATCTTTCTCAGTTTTAATCACAATGAAGTGGAATTTACTTAAAATTTTAAAGTATCAAGATTTTTTGAAACATAACTCATAAAACAGAAAGTCTCAATGAAAAAATGTTATTTTTCAGGAAATTTGCCGATTTAAATTGCATAAAATAGTCTTACTACATTAAACAATATTTAGTTTTAATTTTATATTCCTAATACTAAATGCTGAGAAATCACGTATGTGTACTCTATAAGAGAATATATCCTGTATATTTATTTATATGGTACATAATTATTGAATTAATACTATTGATATAGTGATCTACATTTATTTCATTTCTTGCAGGTACATATTAAAATTGCCCATTTGTTCGTTTGGCTGCAAAAAGAAATTCGATCCTTTAATTTTGTCAGTTTTATGGCAACTCTTTGATAAATGATATACCCATGTACGCGTAATATGCTTGAGCAGATTATATTTATTTTGGGTGAAATAAATCGTTTAAAAATTGGCTTAAAAATGTATTTTTTAAACTGATAAAAAATGGAAACTTAATTTAAGTATTGAAATCGCTGTAGTTGAAAAGAAATAGCTCGGAATTTTACGATGAGGTAAAATCATTTTTATACTGTAATATTTTTGGATTTTATTATTAGAGAATTCAAAAATTTAGTTTAACTTTTAATTAATTAAAACCATAATTTAAATTTGACAAGAAAATTGCTCTGAGGAATACATTTGCCTCCTCTAGTCTATATATGGCTGAAGTTTAGTAGCTCTGGGTCAATTCGTCTTGTAGAACGCCTACGCACCAAAGCACATATTCAAATTTATAGTTATTAAATGTAAAGATAAGTTGCATTTATTATTTTCTAACAAACTAAGCGATATTTTACTATTAACTAATCATGAAAGTAAAGTAATTTTGCTTACAGATGATAAATATATATTATTTTAGATTTGCCTAAAATCATATAAAATTACATATTTTTAAATTCATACAAATATTGCTATAGATGTAACTAACTTTTATTCTTGATTTAATTAATACGATAGCTTTTAATTTTCTGGTAACAAATAAAAATTGATTCGAACCATTTGTAAAATGTAAAACGTTAATTGTAAAATGGTCCATATTACAGAAAATATCTTGGCTAGATTGCTGAAATCGAAATATTTTTGGCCAATAAAGTTTTTTTTTCTAATTAAAAAATAAGCATTACAATAAAAAAGCCAGATGTATTAAGATTAGAATTTCAAGAAATTTATCTTCGGTCCGTAGCATCATAATATGATAATGTGGAAGATTGAAGATAATTATCTTATCTTCTATCTTCATTTACTCTTTAAATTTTACTTTTAAATTATAAGGCATCAGTATCATGCACATAATAAAATATGTTGAATATAATGGTAATATGTGTAAATATAAAGCTAGTGCTAAAGCAATAAAAATTACCTCTGTAAACTAATATATTTTATATTTTTGAAAAGAATAATTAAAATTATAGCAAAGATTACACGGAAAAAGGTGGTATCACAGTAAAGCCTTACATTCTAAAACTTTAAAGCCAAGTAAAAATGGTTTATAGGCAATAATATGATCCTATATTACTTAAGGGAAAAAAGTTTTTGGATTAATTTTTAATTAAAATCTAGATTAAACATTTGAAAATTGCTTCTTAAAAAGTATTCACTATCAAAATTAAGTACATCAAATCTGATAGCTGTAATTTCAAGGATGTGCTTTTTTAACAAGTGTTTTCATTATGCATATCCGTAATGCAACTTACAGATAATTTAATTATTACTGTCCCATACACACATTTTATACTAAAAATTGAAACAACATAGAATAACTCCCCACCCCCACCCCAAGAAAAAAAAGAGACCAGTACCTTCAATTTCTTCAAGAAAGAAAGAAAAAAAAAATACTTTTCATCAGTTCTTAAATTTATAAAAAAGCGAGCCATCCAGTTCTATTCCTAATTTATATTTTACAGACACGATTTCGCAGCTTCAACCGACAACCAACAAAATATTTCAACACTCCTAACACCATGAATTAAAAAGAAATGAAGAACTAAAAGAATTTTTCATTAAAAAAAAAGGAAAAACAACGTTCCTCTCAACAAATGAAGAAAAAAAAAACTATCTTGAATTATTTCCTCTTCTTAAATAAGTTAAGAGGCTTACAATTTATCTTCCTCGTTGTCGAACACTTTCTTCCATTTTCATTTTCCCTTTTCGGAGCAAGAGAGAGTTTTCTCTTCAGAAAATTTCCCCTTTTTTTTCAATGATGGCGATCAAAGATAACTTAATTAACTCACTTAACCGAGTACTTCTACTGAAAATCGCATAATCCCCTGGAGACCTGCAGAAACAGGGATTATTAGAAGGCGGGGAAGTTGTTCGACAAGTGGGTCCTCCGTGTTATCCGCTGGGATGAGGATGTATCCGCTGCTTGTCCCGCGTTGTTGATGTGATGCCTTCTTTAACTTCTTTTGACAAGCTTCTCTACTTAAGCTTCATTAAGCTTAGTGCATCTCAACGGCACTCCGGCTGACTCGAGTCTGTTAATGGTGCTTAATGTGAAATGCATTTGGTATTCATGATTTATACCTCGGTTTAACGTCGGCTGTTTTTGGCTTAGAAGGAGGTTAATGGTATTCTGTTAAAACCTCATTGCATTCATTACTGGTTTCGAAAATATTTTACTTGTCGATCCTTCACAGCGAGGAAAAGGTATAATAGAAATACTAAAGATCATTTTCTCTGTCCCATCAATAACAAACTAGAGTCTGTTAATGGTGCTTAATGTGAAATGCATTTGGTATTCATGATTTATACCTCGGTTTAACGTCGGCTGATTTTGGCTTAGGAGGAGATTAATGGTATTTTGTTAAAACCTCATTGCATTCATTACTGGTTTCGAAAATATTTTACTTGTCTATCCTTCACAGCGAGGATAATTGAAATATTAGCGATCTTTTTCTCTGTCCCATTAATAACAAACTAGAATAGCGGGGCTATTTTCCTCCGACTCTTTCGTCAATTTTGGCATTATAACTCTTTTCTTAAAACACTTTCCTGCAACCCTGAAACTATCATCAGTTTTTAAATGAAAAAATACATGAAAAGAGAAAAAAAAGAGTTTTTTGTAAGAAAGTAGAAAGAAAACCTCAAGATCCCAATTAATTCACAATAACGAATTTTTCGCCTTCAGCCGAGTTCCACGAATTCGAGCGGGATGCTTAAATTCATAGATCATAACATCTGTGAAAGAGAGTTGTATAAATTTAGTTATATAAATGCCTCGTTTTAAAACAACACTGGGAAATTTTGGAAAGGACATTTGCAATTTTCAATGACGAGAACGACACTTAAGCTGGCCCCCGCCTCTCCAGACCGTGCCAAACCAGATGGATAACGCTTTAGCGGGATAGTTTTAACGTGTATTAAACTCTCTTAAACTACTGCTCATCGGTGGGATCGTTTCACGAATCCAAAACCTTCCGGATCCATGGCCAAGACCTTACCACCAGGCCACTGAAAGAGTTGTATAGAAGAAAAGTGGTTTATTAATAATATTATTTAACAAGAAGATTTTTCTTAGTAAAATTCAAAAACGCTTATCATGTATTGAAGTTTATTTATTTATTAAAACTTATAATTTAAAAATGTTATTTATTTATTAAATATATAAAAAAAAGAAGGAATTTTCAAGCAATGGAATAATCGTCAAAGTTTGGACCAGAAAGCTGCGTGGTAAAGTTGCAATTGGGTCGACATGATTTATTAATGTTATTGGATCGTTGCGATTATGGTTATGTACGTCATGAATTGACATGTCATCGTCACGAAACAATAATATATTGATTAATCGCCACCTTATTTTATTTCCTTTAGTTACATTTCACTTTATAGCAATTTGAGGTTACTAATATAATAAAAGTAGCCGATTTGTGCAAGAGAGTATGCCAAATTTCATTTGCATTCAATTGATGTTTTTTCGTTTGAGCAATTTGGTATTACAAACAAATAGAGTGATATCTGGATCTTTGTTGATTCTATTAAATATTCAATGGAATGTTCATACTTTGATAATGATGAAATTACAAGTCAGATCTTATCCATTTTATTTGAATTTTTAAGCTTTCGTGTTCAAATTGGTATGGGCAACCTAACAGACAGACTTCTTATCAATGGAATTTTCCTAAACTTGATAATAGGTGCACGTACCAAGTTTTCATCTCTCTAGCTCAATGGGTTTTCTGGGCTATTTTGAGTAAATATAGTAAAATAGAAAATACAGATAGACTGACATTTCATAAAAAAGTTTTTAAGACTCAATTGTTCTGAAACACAGAGATTCGTCAAAATTTCGATGTCGTACATCGGTTTATCTTGATTACTTTTTTGTTTATTTTATATACTAGAAAGTAATAAACGATGGTCAATTTAGATAATCATTTTTAGTAATTTTTGTAATGAAGTAATTTGTAGTAAAATTTGTAATGAAGTAATTTATAGTAAAATTTATAATGAAGCAGTGCGCTTACTGTAAGTGGCTATTACTAATTCGTCTAACATACCGAAATTCAAAATTTTATTGATTGGTTCATCAGCTGTCAGTCTTAGTTGGAGAAGAGTGTAACAAGTTCGATTAAAATATTATTGAATGGGTAATATTTTATAAAATGTAAGTATAGAAGTAAGTCTTCATTGGTGAATTGCTTCAAAATTTCCTTAATGGCTTTATTTTTTGATTTTATAAGAATTCTTGAAATTGCAAAAATGAAATGAAAACTTTCATTGACTTGGGATTCAAAATTAATTCTTTAAGTTGTCTTTTAGGTTGATTCGGAGCGGGGATTTAATTTGCAAGGTCCTCATTACAAATTTTAAAAAATCTAGTTTTATATATGAATTTGATAAAGACGATTAAAATAATTTATGAAGTGTCATTTGGTTTATTTATCAATATTAGCAAAATGTTGTGAAATGAATGCTTTCTATTGTTGAGTAAGAAGAAGCCATATTTGGCTTCATAACTTTTTCAGCAGTATATTTATTGAGGTTATTGATAATGCTTCGTTCAGTGGCTGTCAGATATACAAGAGAAGTATATTTATTGAGTGCAACAATGTAAAATGTAATTTTTTATGCCATTATGTCCTTTTCTCATTTGGAAATATAAATTCATCTTTTAAAGTGTTCAAATAATAGGTATCGAATCATGATAAGAGTGTGCATTTTGTATAAATGGTAAGAAGTACTTATCATGTTTTGCGAAATACTTAAGAATAAAAAATATTTGACCTTCCAATGCATATAATGTTTAATGCGGTTAAAATATATCCAAAGCTGCAATATTTCATCATAAAAGAATATAATTAACCATAACACTTAACAAGTAATTTTCTGTGTAACGTAATTTATCTTAACTATTTTCTTTCATACTTCTTTTCTTTATTTGCCGGTTCACACATCCCAGAGGAAAGGGGAAAAAAATTCACGGTAATTCTTAATTTTATTAAAAAGCACCATTAATGCTTTAAACGGCGAGTTTCTTCTGCAATTATCCAAAAAGCCTCGGTGCAAAAACATCATAAATATTCCCTTTTTCTTTAGAAGAAAACATTAGTATTGTTTTGTTGGCAGCAGTGGAAGTAGTTGCCTTATAGTATTAGTCATGATAAATATGCCTGTTTTACGTCATTTATCCGAGGGCGCTGCAATCTACAAGAACAAGTTTTTGGAGTTCTTATTTGTTATTTCTCCTTGTCTATTCCAGTTATTATCTCTTACAGCAGACAGTGCCACCTGGCGGCGGGATATGAGGCCCGTCACGCTGTTTTGACGTATTGCTGCTAAGGAAAAAGCAGATTCTATAACCTTTTATGTTGTCTTTTGTTTTTGCTTGGGGGTTGCAGTGTCGCCTGTCTCAGGCAGGTATGCGGGAATGAGTTTTGGATATTCGATTCGATAATGGAAGTTGAGAGCGCGGCGGCAATGTTTACAAATTCTTCAATAGTCTATTGGATGTTATTTGTAATTTACAGCATGGCTTCTTAAGATGGTATAGGGTATTTTTGAGACAACATATTAATATTGATCTGAGGCTAAAGTGCAATGAAAGAGGCAAATGAAAAAATATGCGCCCATTTTAGCAAATAAGAAAAAATGCATTCATTTAATTTGATGACCTTAATGGAGAAATGTTTCTTAAAAGATGCAGGAAATAATCTTATTAAATGAGTCCTTTTCGATAAATACGATTAAAGAAAAGTACTGAAAGACGTATTAAAATAAACTAATTTCCCACATTACTTCGATTTTCTTTATTTGTCGATTTTGCTGATAATTTAATAAAGGAACAGCAAAAATGTGCTTTACTGTAGAAAATAATTTCTTTAAAGGATTCAACTACTTCTTTAATAAGTTCCATTAAGGAAATGTCTTACAGTTATCAACGGCGGATGTCGGACTAGGTAGCTTTTAGTGACTTCAGGCTGGAGGGAAGTTTATTAAAATACTTTTCTTCTTAATTGTTAATCAAAGAATTTGTAAAAAATATGAAGTCTATGAATTTACAAAATAATAAAGGAATGGTAAACTTTATGAAGTATAATTAGTCAGGGTTTTGTAAGCTTTAGGCGTCAATATAGGTATTTCACAGTTTCTTAACATCTAACTTTCTGTTTCAGGAAAGTTTTTTCATACATGCTATGTAGTTTTGAGATATAATTTGTATTAATACTAAAGGTGAACATGTGTGAGTATGCTAGTGCTCTACATTGTTTGACTTAGAGTTACTAGGCATATACAATACACTCTCGAGTATACAGTTCGCGACTATCCGGCTTCCGTACTATCCAGCCTGATTTTCTTTTATCGTAATTCACCCTCTGACTGCTCAATTTGTGGACCGAAATCGCTTCAAAAATTGTATATTTTGTGTATGAATATTTTAAGACTATATATATCGGAGAATTGAAAATGTATTTTTTTCTTTCTAGAAAATACTTTTTAAACAAATTCTTATCATGAGGAACTAAGTTGCCAGAAAAATAAATTTCATAATTTTTAAAAAAAATAAATTTCAGTTGAATTACAGTTAATTTATATTTATTGCACAACATAAAAAATTAAAAGGTATAAAATTTAAGGAGGAGGAATATTCTCTTCATATCAATTTTGCACCACTGCCTAACACTTTGTAACTTTATTGCATCATGAACAGAATCATAGCTATTTGAGGAGCAGTGCGAAAAATCTACATCACTATCGCTATCACTATCAAAACTAAAATCGCTTTCAGAAACTGATAAGTCATCAGGAATATTCTCTCTATCAATCGCTGAATTTAATTTAACACTCATTTATGTAAGAAAAAAGCAGCAAAAAGTTAAGTTTGAGTGGAAATACCACGTGCCATCAAATGCCGCAATTTAATGGACAGCAAGCGACATCTGTTGGCCAAAACGTAGACTAAACGTCTAATACTGTATATAATTTATTTCAATGGTTAAACGGGAATAAACGGGATACCCGTGGTGCATTTTGATACATTTCAGTTGCCTGTGGAAATCACGGGATGATCAGCCAGAGGGTTAAATAAGGAACGCAAGGCGTTGTATTAAGCGTCATTGCCAAGGTTTTGAAAGCGAGCATCTGCTACGATTCTTCTGCGTGTTCTGTGCAAAATATATATTGTGACTGGAAAAGAGCAGCGTTTTTCTTGTTACTCGTTGTTTTGACAATGTATGCTTTGGGGCTTTGCTAATTGGGCTTTTTCAAAACCCGAAAACTGTAAGTTTCGACTCTTATCTTACGGTTACTTTTTCATATCTGGAAAAATGGTTCTGGTTTTTTGACAATCGCTTTACTTTCTCTATTACAACTATATAACTTATATTCTCTACTATACTACATATATGTATTCTCTATACTATGTATTTGTGAAAGGAAAAGTACATTTCTTTAAAAACAATTTAGAATTATTTAATTAGATTTAACTAGCATTATCCACACAGTGTTGCCTGTGAATCCTGACGATACTACGTTCAATAGTGGCGGGGTGGTCGACTGTGCGCAAGAAGGAGAAGCGTTGCCCGTGGCATAACATCTGAGAGGAAAAATTTGCTTTAAATTTAAGTCTTAACTTTTGCGAACCGAACATTTCTTTTTCCTACATTTTCATTATCATATAACAAGCAAAGTGTTTTGGCATTTAATTTGCTCCAACCTAGGTTGGATTTACTTTAAAAAAAATATAGTGAGTTTTGAATCGCTGTTTGAATCAATTTTCTTACGAATTAAAGCTACAATTTAAGTTTATGTTTTCTGCGTTTAAATTGAGCATTACAGAATTTATGCTAAAATGAGAACAGTTTATATCTTTAAATTTATGTTTCCTCTAATAAATTCTAGAAATGTACAATTCAGTACATTCATCGGGTAGCATATTTGATTCCCAATTCTATTTCATGTATGGAGGAAAATCGATCAACATCATTGGTTCGCATCCGTTGGCAAAAAAAGTATATTGCTCGGTAAAACTCTAAATCTACAGCTATTAAAATCGTAGGAAATTCTATACATTATCTGACTATGTCTTTAAATTAAAAAAAATTATTATTACTTACATGGATTTTATGAAGAAATTAAGATAATTTCATGAAATGGTAATTCAAAGTTTTATAAACGATATTATTTATTAAATTTAATTTCTATTAAAATACTTCTTTTAGTAATTTTATTTCCACAATAAGGGACATAATAAACTAATGATTTAGACACTTAGCAGATGCAGATTTATTTATTAAAAAATCTATATAATTTCTTTAAATAACTAAATTTACAGCAAAAAATGCCGTGCGAATTACAAAGTTGGAAAAAAAAAACATTCAGTGGAAAACATTAATTCAACTTTTTAGTGTCCCCACCGCATTCGATGTAACAACCAGCGATGTCACGGTTTTACGAAGGACAAACTATTTCCGGTCATGAAAAGGAAACAAAACTTTGATACTCAAATACATTTATTGAGGCTTGGGGAGGTATATAAATTGCGAAAATTGAAATGATTAGAGGGTAACGACCGGAGTTTCTTTGGAAAATAGCAATGATTACAGGTGAAAAACGATACCCTGTCTTTGAAATACTGCGGTTCCTGCATAAAGAGGCTATAAACAAGAAAGTGATACTAAACCAGCTACGTTATGAATTGCGAAGAACTGACTGTAAATCGCAGCATTGGCGCCAATGGCCGTAATTCGTTGTAGGCAAATAGTGAAAAATGGAATAAAACTTCATGTTTATTACGACGATTTCCGTTTAGGAGTAGCAAAAGGAGTGGAGGAAAAAAATGTTATTTGGGTGTAAGACAGAATTTCTCTGTTTTTTAACCCATGTTATGGCAAAGTAGGAAGTTATTTTAAGAAGTATTAATCCAGTTTACTTGCCTTAAAACATAATAAGAATAATAATAGCATCAGAGTAAAGTATTAATTTCTTTCAATTTCTAATAGTATTTCATTGTTTTGAAATGAGATTTTCCTTCAAGGTTTTTTGTTCTTCCTTTAACTTTCTCATATACGTAGTGTAAAGAATGTACAGAAGTCGTCAACCAATACGAACTCGAAATTTTGTAGAGTCTACACGTTTATATTTTCCTGTGTTCGAAAACACATTTTTGGAAACTGACCATCTATTTGTCCGTCCGTGACAAAGATAACCCAAAAACACTTTGAGCTAGACATTTGGTATTTGATCTTTATAGCGTATTTGTAAATTCTTATCAGATTTTAAAACAAATCCATTCAGAGGAAATCTGTCTATTCGTTTGTTCGAATATAACTTAACACGATAACTCACGAAGTGTGATAGATATTTAGAATTTGGTACACATATTTAACATCTGCATTGTAGACATCTGTCAAGTTATGAGCCGAATCGAACCTCGGATTGATTGTCTGTCGGTATGTTCAGAAATGTATAAACGCGATAATTCAAAAATGGAATGACTTAAGTATATCAGATTGGATAAGGGATTATAGTGTAGCAAGATAGTGATTATAGTGTAGTATAGATTATAGTGCATAGCAAATGTACTTTTTGCAAGTGTTTTGTTAAAATCGGTTGGGAAAAACGTGTTTAAAACCAAATATGATTTTTTATATTCGATTAACCTTATGTCAGTAATTAATCGCCGAAAAATTCCCAAAAGAGAACACGATAGGTCTAGTAAAAATGCTAAAATTGATGAAACCAGTAGGAGTGATCTTCCCAAAATTTTTTCGTAAATATTTAAACGTTTCATACTAGAGAACGTTTTACATGGCATTGGCGTAATAAATATTAATATTTGGCCTTAATTTAATATTTTTACGGAATCTATCGTTTAATCTCTGACTAGTTATTTGGCGATTTATCCCTGGAAAGCAGCTATTAGTATCCAAAAATCGAATTTGTGCATTAGACATGTTTTTTTTCAACGATTGCAACAACATTTTGAAACAAAATGACACCACTTATTGTCACAATTCCCGTACTAAATTTTATATGTTTAAGTCATTCTGTTTTTGAATAATCGCGTTTTCTTATTTCTGAATATACTGCTTTATAAACAGTCAACCAGTTGTTGATTTGTCTCAAAATTTGAAAGATGTTTATGCTACAGATGTTAAATCTGTGTACCAAATTTTCGTAATGCAGCTCTCTTCATTTTACAATAATCGTGCTTAATTATATTCAAACAGAGTGACAGACGTACTTCCTCGGAAAAGATTTTATTCAAAATATAATAAAAATATACAGAATTGAGGTTAAAATCGTACACCGAATTTCAACCATCTAGCTCAAAAACAATTTTCAGTTATCTTAGACACTGATAGACAAATAGGCATTTCGAAACTTAAGTTTTATGTGTCAAGAAGGTCTTCACAAGCTCGAGTTCGAAATTTTTGACGATTGCTATTCTTTTTGTATACTACACAAAAAAATAAAGTAAAAAGGTGTCAATTCATTTTTTGCCTCATTCTTGAAATTTTCTATTCTTTTGAAAAACTTATTGCATTCAGTAGTAGCCTTTAAGCGAATTAAAAAAAAAGTGTTAGCAAATAATGTGTTGTTGTTACTTACGGCACTTAACAAGCCTGCTGACATCTGCCAGCAATTTAAGCCGAAATAAGCATCGCTTGTTTTTCCAGCAGCGCCAAGAGTACGTCTTAGCTACTTCATGCTTTACAATTTTTTGCCCAACCCCTTTTTACAGGGGGAGGGGTGGAATATTCACGCACCTCACAGATAGAACAACCATGCTGAAACCGGTATTCGAACTCGGGGCGCCCAGTTCACAGGAATACTTGTTACCCCCATGCCAGGATGCCGGCAAATAATGTAGTTTATTTCTTCACTGTAAATCCTTACAGCATACTGATAATAATCGCGTACTTCCTGCTAATTGAAAAAAATTATATGCATATATTTTGAATATTATAGCTGAGAAAGAAAGCCAAATTTTTTACAAATGAATATGTTCTTCACCAAACGTGTTCGAACTCCACCACGTCCTTATCTTGAAGAACAATAACTCTCTTAACTGGAGTAATTTTCTTTTACGAAAAAACATCTCTCTCCATTTCTTCAGGACAAAAATCTCCGTCATAAATATTAAGTCTCATTCCACTTTTCACTGTTTGGCAACAAGGAATAATGGCTGTCCGTGTCGATGTTCTTTCATTTACTGCCTTCACGCATTTACGACGAAACCGGTGTTGAGTCCTCGCCATGTTTATAACCTCTTCATGCAGAACTGCAGCATTTCCAGGAGCGGCGCATCGTTTCTCACCTGTAATCGTTGCTCTTTTCCAAAGAAGTTCGGTCGTTACCCACCCTTTTGATCATTTCAATTTTCAGAATTTATGTACCTCTGCGAGCGACAATCCATCCCCGTTTTGTGCCCTTTTTATGATCGTCTGCAGCATATTTTCCTGTGCCAAATGGCATTACGAGTTGTTACGGGAAGTGCGATGGGGACAGCTGCAAATTGAGGAAGAGTGCATTTTTGGAGGAGATCTGTGTCATATGAAGCTTGTCATAAACACTTCTAAGTCATATGCAGACGCTTAATAAATTGATATGGGATAGGTCGTATGGATTCTATGAGGTGAGAATTTTGAATAATCGCTTTGATAAGTATTTTGGTGTATATAAATATGCCTGTACTTAGACTCTTTGATCGATTTCAACCAAACTTTGAACTTGTTTCTTAACCGATTTATGCCTACTGTTCCATTTTGTGTTCCATTATTGTTCCACTGTTCCATTATTGCCTACTGTTCCATTGGAGAATGGAACAGTAGGCACAAATGGGTTAAAACAAGAAATGGAATACTGTGCACTCTTTTCTTCAGAATATATAAATTAATTAAATATTTAATTAATTAGAAATTGCCAACTTCTTGGTCTAGGGGCAGAGTGTTTACCACATGATTTGGACTCCCCGGGTAAGAGTCCTCATTCCGGCAGAATTTTAACATTCCCTTCCCTATTTCATGAATGGAGGAAAATCGAGTAATATCATTGGTTCTCATTGCCGCCCATTTTATGACGAAAATGTGACGTCATGTTTGCTGTCGTTCAGATTTTTGGCGAAACGTGGATTTAATGCCTCTGATAACTAGATCTCATAAACTGAATGAATTCGATTCAATTCTTTGCAATATTGTTATACATCTTAGTTACACATGCATTGGTGTTGTTTGCCATCAATATTTTTCATTATAATTTTTCACTTAATAATATTTAAAGCATTTTCCTGTTATTTAAGTAAGAAAGCATTTTATTATGTAGCAAATTTACAAAAATATTAGCCTTAATCTAAGTCACATCTGTGCATTTCTATTCCAATTCTCCTAAATGCCTTGTTCGATTTTAACCAACTTTATATCCTGATTCTTTATGACAAGAAAATAAAAGGCATCTTTTTTCAAAATAAAAATATAATTTCATCAAAAATCACAAGATACAATCAGTACCATCAATATGAACCAAAACTATTTCGAAGTTCGTTTATAATGAGGTCACATCCTCGGCACAAAGTGGGCGGGAGTGGGAACGAATGATTTTGCTCGATTTTCCTCCATACATGAAATAGGGCAGGGAATTTGAATATGCATTTGGGCATTGTTGTTCTTTACTCCCTATCCATGAAAGAACTCCCTTCCCTACAAATAGGGATTGTGCAAACGAGGGTCATCCTCATATGAGCTAGAAGTCAGACTTCTGCTCTCGGATGCTCAGAGGTCTTAACCCTCAGAAGTCACTGCACTCATCCCCTTGATATTGTAACGCGGACATGACATCATCATTGATTAGAGATTAACATAACTCTTTCCTTGTTTTATGCAGCTACTTCGGTGTATATTATTTCGCAAGAAATAATTTACCTTATTTTTGCAGTTATACCAAATTTCGCCGTCTTGTATCCAAAAGAGTAGATAAGAGTTATGTAACAGCCCCAGAGTAATTTTGCACAAATTATTATTATACCCACAATTTTTTTACCATGCCATACCACTTAACTAATTGTATATGGCTTAGGCCACCAATACTTCTATGTATTTGTTAATTCCAATCAAAATTTGCACAAATCATTTTTTAAACCATTTTTCAGATTATAAGTTATATGTTATATAGCGAGCTTATAGTTATATGCTATTATAAGTTAGCTTCTAAATGAAATTTTACATTAAACAATAGTTGATTAAGTGCTGTACGAGATAAATATCAAAGATATTGTTCTATAAATTTAAATAAATCGCAAATACGTAAATGGTGCTCCTGTTTTATTCTTTTTTAAAAAAAGTAAAAATCTGATAGAATTTACAAAATTACGTTTCATAAGACAATCAACTTTTTCGAAGCCCATTGTTTTAAGATTCATCCCAAAAACTTTTTAGACTTGGGTTTTTAATCAAGTTACGATATAAATTCTTAGGTCTTCAGATCGCTAAATAAAGTACCAATTTGGCAAGTAATCACTTGATGTTTGAAAATCGTATCACATTGTTAGTCTAATCTGAATATCATCAAGCATTTTCATAACTCAAAATAGGTGATCAAATATACACTAAAATAGATTATACTTTTCCCATTAGAGAGTCTCCAATAAAAATTCCCGGTACTTTTCCATTATACCTGCGCAAATCTCGCCAAGCAGACTTTTTGGTGACAGCACACTGTCGCAATTTTGGCGCAGGCGATAAAATGGCTGCGACTATCTTTAAAAAGATAGCGGCAAAAGGTTACCGGCGGCGATATTCCGTTTGGCGTTGCTTGCATCATTATTGGTGACTTTTCGCCTGCGCTGGTATAATGGAAAAGTACCTAACATAGATTATACTTTTCCATTAGAGAGTCTCCAATAAAAATCCCCAATAAATCTTATCTATAACTCATTAAATCTGAGTAATAACTCACATCAGCAAAATTTAGAGATGGATATTGACACTAACGGACTTGCGCCAAAATTCTTGTTGGCGGCGACTAAGGCCCTGTTAATGGAAAAATAGTGCTATAAAATACTCACATAAAACACTGAGGAAGACGTTGGTTCTTATGGGTCTCGATAATGCCTTGTGTTCTCCTACGCAACTGTAAATAGCACCGTTGTCGTCCAGTTTAGGCGAGAGTGTTAAAGAGGTGGTTGTGGTTTTCAAACTGTTGCCAGCATCTTCTTCTCGTAAAGGAGTGATGTCTGAAAATGGAATACAAAATAAAGTTTTTAATTCAATTCTACAATAAAGTTATAAAACAATCACACCAAGAAGCATTAACATATCAAGAAGTTTGCGGCGACATCTTAATAAGCGAGTAACTGTCACTAAGTATGCGTCACTTAGTCAATCACTTTTGTATAGTGGATAAGTTACTCGGTTGCAAATTGGAAGATCGCGGGTTCGATCCTTGGCGGAATTCAACCTACGCATTGGCGCAATTTTAACAATACTTTCGCCAAATTGGTGCCCCGGAAGAGAGGAATTTTCAACAGCTGTTGTGGAGACATCTATCCACAGTAAGCGCAAACAAAGCAAAGTCGTCAGACTCATTTGAAGCAGTAGCAACAACAACTCTCTCCATCAGCAACGCAAAATCTTCAAACTGACTTGACGCAGCAGAAACTCTCATACACTACACATAACGCTTGGCGCAATAAAATCGTATAATTACCAATAGCTGTCAGATATCACACAGTTATACTTTGCAATATCGTAATAAATTAACTGCACTATAACACATAGCACAGTAATGTGGCATGGAAGTAGTCGTTGATTTTGCATATCGCCAACGGATCGCAGGTCTTCAATATCAATGTCTAGATAGTTGAATATAAACTGTGAGGGATATAGCGACAAAGGCTGTTATTCCACAAGAGCGAAAAAGGTACAGTTAATGGATATCAAAATATCTGAGGGCTTGTATAAATATACTTAAAAGGTGTTTTCTGGCGATAATTTGAGACAAAATAAAGGCAACATAGTTGCCAAGGTATATGATACTTTATTTAAATTACTGTGGCCTATTGGATTTTGGTGTCAAGCCAATGTTGTGATTGAATTGTCGCCAAGGATCGAACCTGCGACACGATTTTCAGCCACGTAACATATCCGCTGGACTAAAGTGATCCCAAATGTCCAGTAGCTGCTATTGGCTTAAACAGATACCACCGCAATACTCCCCCACCAGTGATTCTGCACAGACACGAACGATTTTATAGTTCCAAATGTTATGGGGAGTGAGGAACGTGTTTTGGTAGCACCAAGCGTGATGGCGAGGGAAAAGCGTGCTCATTGTTTGAGGTCACCAATGTGGCCGGTGAATTGTAGTGGGAATCGAACGAAGGACTTTTGGTTTGTAATCGCGTAAGATATCAGTTAGACAAAAGTGATCGCCACTCTCCAATCCTCCATATTGGTGATCTGATCTACTTTTCAATTAACAGCCAATTCAATCTGCCACATTGTTGACCTTCACTACTCAAACTTCATGCAGCTGTCGTGACACTATCTACTTGTAGCAACCCAAAGTCGTGTGACTTATTTGACGCAGCAACCAAAAAATCGTCAGACTTAAGTAACGCAACTCAACAATCTACAATATGAACCGCCACAGTACCATATACCTTTGATAAATTTATGGAGATTCAAATATAAAAAAAAAGAATTTTTTTTGGTAAGAAAGAAAATGTATGTTTTCCGCGCACCACGCGCTTCGGAAGATATGGCACAAAACCGTTGTTGCCAACTTTTGAAAAATGCGCCAAGCAGCAGAGTTAAACTCCAGCCACACCAATTAATTGCATAACTAAGAATAATTCTAATTTTATATAAATAATTTTCCTAGACGTTTTTAAAATTCTATATCTCATAATTTGACAATCTCATTTTAACTTTGTTTATAAGCATAAATTTTGTATACAACATATTTCAACTCGAGACAAGAGAGATACTAAGATATACAAAGTAATAATATAAAACATTTTCGCAACTTCAAGATTAATGGAAAAACTGTCAAGCAAAACAAGAAAAGCAGAAAATAACGTAAAATGTTTTACCATCAAAATAAGCAAATCTATATCCCAAACACGTCGTCGTTCTACAAAAACTACATTTTAAACATTTTGGTCTGATGGCGATCACAGTCGGAATCTGCGATCATGTCAAACGCAGACTGCAAAGATGTGGCCCCCGAGTTAAGGAAAAACCTTTAAGAAAAGGGTTTTTGTGTTGATATGCCTGATGAAAACCAAATTCGTTTTAAATTCATAGTTTTGAGTGGCCTGTCATGGTCAGGTGCGCTTTTTGAAATATTGTATAGAAATTCCAGTAATTGTTTTGGAGGTATAACAATGAAAGATTCTTGGTCGATTTTCTTTGAAGGAATTGTAATCTTTCGTTTTTGTCAGGAATTTGTTTTCCTTAAAAAAATAATAAAGAAGATTTGAATATCTGATACGAAAGAGTGGGGCAGATGTTAGAGTTTTAGACTTAATTCGTCTATTCTTGCATTGTTTCTGAAAATTGATGGTTGTAACGGTGGTTATAAAAGCTTCAAGAAAAAATTTACCAATTTGGTGATTTCATGCGTTAAACTATATAACATGAGATTATGTAACTTGATACTTCATTATATTTTTTAATTTGGAGAAAACTTTTGGGTAGATCTTATTTTAGCCCACCTTTGGCGAATAATAAGAATTTTTTGGCGAAAGGTAAGAATTCTTTTTTCTTAACCTTTTAATTCAAATACTTTCGATTTGGCAAGATTTTGAAAAATTGGCGAGATTTTGAAAAAGTCGCCAGAGGTGGACTAAAATAGGATCTTACCAAACTTTTCTAAGCTCTTTTTGGTCGCCTTGAAAACTGAATTGTACCATAATTATTTCTAGTTAATGCAACGAGAACTTGTGCAGAAAAATGCATTTTATATAATTTCATCACGCTTGTTATATATAATCCCAATTAGTGAAAGATTGAAACGAATTGCCCTAAAATATATTTAAGAAATACTTTAACAATAAATAAGAAGTTATAGGATTAAAACAAGAATCACCAGAAAATTAATGTGTTGAAATAAAAAGTGAGAAAAATTGCTGGCGAGAACACGATTTTATTCCTGCACCCTTTTTATAGTAAGTTAGAAGTAGTGCATTGGTTGGTTGGCGCATTTTGATGCCATATTTCGCTAGTTTTGGCTCGTTTGCCATTAATTAATAAGTACTAATAATGACATACAATTTGATTCTGGATGCACTTAAATAGGCAATCTTTTCTTTTGAATTTCAAAACAAGTAAGATACACCAGAATAAATCAATACTCATTGCATGTGCCCGTTTATCTGTACTTATCTGTAATAACTGCGACCAAAAAGAGCCAAGAAAAAGTTTCATCTATTATGCAATTTCAATCTTCAGCATGCGATTCGCACGTTCGCAATTTTTCGTAATAAATAATAATGCACTGGACAATTTGGCGATTTTTTTCTTGGAGTGCTTTGGTCATTCTTCGACGAATACCAATTTAATAATCCTTATTTTGATATCAAGGAATGCATGTTTGAAAACGAAAATAATTTGAACTATTTAGGCTCTGAGAGTTCTTCAAAAGAGTCACATATACTAACAAGTAGTTTTTTTGTACTACCAAAATATTTAAAGTCTAATTTCAGTAGCGTAAAACCAAATTACGTACAAAACTTTGATTAGTACCGTGTTCACATATGTTGCTGAAGCATGGATAATGACTGATAAACAATAAAAGAGACTAGCTATATTTAAAAAAGGATTTTTAATAAGCATATTTGGCGAAATGAAATGTGATAATTAGTGGGGAAGAAGAATCAATTCTGAAATTTACATATTATAATATTTAAAAAATCAGATGTTACTAAATTGATAGCAGTATAATGGACAGTTACGTAAGTGGAATTCTTAATAAGATTGTAAAAAACTAAAAATATATTTTTGACGAACTAAAACTAATTAAAAATATGAGCAACGATAAATAAGGAAATGAAATAACGAACGAACGATAATGATGAACATAATGAACAGCTAAAAGTATATTTTTGACTTTTAGTTCATGCTGATACCCTAAAAACAGGAAAACCAAAATTTAGCAGCATTAACCGCCGAAAAAAACTTGAAAACCTTAACCAAGAACATGTCCGTATAGTATGGAATTCTATGGAAGCTGTCTCACTAGTAGAGAAGAATAATTATTTTTGCACCAAACAATAAAATCTAAAATATATGCTCAATTTCCTTTCTTATATGACGAAGTTAAATATAAAACTCGCAAAATTATGAGAATAAATAAAAAGTTCTTCAACGATTTTTTTTCTCTATGAATCTTGAAAAAAAAAAAGTTAAAACATCATAAAAGAACTAAAGTTTCTGAAAAGTGATAATCTGTTTGACAAGAATTTAATAAATCGTTTAATTGTTTTGTTTTCTCTATTTAATAATATTCTATCCTCTATTTAAAATCCCTATGACTTTAAAAAATCATAGAGAATAAAGTATTGTCTCAAAATTGATGCCAAAGAGAGATAGAGTTTTAGTCCGTTATCGTATAGTTCAAGGATAAAATGAGAATTTAATATTAGATATCCAAACTTCTTCAAATTAAATTTATATTTGTGAAACTGCGCAAAGTTTAAATTTTCATCAAAATAAGGAGAAAAGCATAAATTTTCAATTTTTGCTTTGATCTAAGAGATAAAACATAATTTGATTTTCTTTGCAACCTAAACCAGTTCCAGTATAGATAATTTTTACGATCTGATATATTTTCAATCATTGTCTCTGCTTCAATATCGAGATAGAAGTAGAAAATAACGATGATTTAGAAACTTTTGAATGTGGTATCAAAGTATCAAGGATGAATATTTTGACGATAGCATCATATTTTCTTATTATTCTTGCTCTACGTGAAAACTTAAAGCCCAGTCAACAAGGAAGAAAATGATGAATCTTCAATTTTGTTTCCCTGCACAATAAGTTTCATGGTAAGGAAGAACGGTCTAACGAATACTGTATTTATGCTGTTTTATGTGACCCCTCGCGAAGGCACGGAGTTTGGCGACTTTCCGGAAGAAATGAAAGAATATTAAAGTATCTTGGCGATGGTTCTATTAACACTCGCATTTCGGCAATTGATCTAAAATATTATACGTCCTATCAAGATAACTACAAAAACAGAAGTGAAAAGTGGAGACAGATCCCGTTAGAATTAAATATTCCTAATATAGAATACTCTCATCTCACGATTCGTCTATTAATTAGCTCAACCTGATTGAATAAATCCCCTGACAGATCACTGAATGCTCCTGAACAAATGTTAAAATCCTAATCCTTATGGAGCTATCGCCATGATTATCGAATAAATGTTAATTTTTGTCATCAAAACCGCCAAATTAGCCGCTTTGGCAGGAACAAACATTCTGACATGAGATATTTTCCAAGTATATTAGTATATTTCCATTTGTATACCATTCCTTCCAAAGTTCAAGGATCTACAGGGAAACGAAATTTTTAGCCAAACACTATTTTTTTTACTCTTTTAACTAGATCTTCAGTTGAGGATTTCTTTTGAGATATATCTCGGGCATTTCCAATCTTTCGTGAGCGTGAGAGTTAATTTTCAAATGGCGAAATTAGAGAATGTTAACATTCTCCAGTAGACTATGCATGAAGACTATTTTATATCCTTCAATGGCGATTACGACATTTACTAAAAGAATGGCGTTTCACAGCAACATTCACAAAACTATAAAAATAGGAAAAACGAACAAAGATAATCAAGAATTAATCCGGAACCAAGCTGACTTCCTGAATGGAAAGTTTTTCCCGCCCTTCTGACCATAGATTCAAATTAGTGAGTTGGATGCCAAATTCTATATAAGACGACGAGCAACGATGAGCAGACTGCTCTTAAGAAAAAACTTCAATTAATATGACGAATTGTAAAGTAATGACAATGAAGATTTGTGTTTTTATTTTCTAATCCTTTTGATTCATTTTTATTTCATATCCTAACTCCAAATCTGTAGAATGTCTTATATATATTAAATATATACAATTCAATAACTGTTAGTATTACATTTATATAATTTTTCTATAATTTTTTCAATATTGTGGACAGGTTTTTGTATTGTTTATTTTATCATTATAACAACGGTTTTTTGGAAGGATTATGGTCTACTTGTTAATTTTGTTTCGTTGGTTGCTAAGCAAGAAAAAAAATTCTTTTGAATTTTAATGGGATATTTACCTTCCAATTTTCCAAATATTAGTTCCTCCCTTTTTTATTTCCTCTTATCGTCTTTCCGTGCTTTCTATTCACTCGAACTCCGACTTCATTAAATTTTAACTTCTGAGCTACGCGGGTTTTTTTCCCTTTCCAACAGCAACGGAAACGTGATATCACCAAACTCTTGTTACTCTCTTGATTATTCGATCCCATTGATTTTTTTATTAAATATTCTTTAACATTTTTTTATTTATCACGATTTTATTGAAATAGTCCAATTTTTTTTTTTTTTATCAAGATGTCTTTGTCAATCTATAACATGAGCAAAGTCCAGACTAGGAAGTAGAAAGCGTTAAAATGTATTTTGTGTTTATATTTTTTTTAGTAAGAAATTTGCTGATATCTCATTTTTTCCACTGTCAGAAAATAGTAGCACAACTCAGCACTTAAAGTAAATCCACACTTCAAATGATTAGAATTTTTTTTCTTGGAAGGGAAATAAATTAAAATCTTGGGAAAAAATTAAAATTCAGCTTTATTTTTAATTAATTAAAAGTATAGTTAAAATTTCAAATTTTTTTTCCGATGAGCACATTTTACTCTAAAAAGTGCCAATTTTTTTTAGCTGTATGTCAGTCGATTAGATTACATAACACCAACATGCAAGTGCATGCGAACACACACACACACACACACACACACACACACACACACACACACACACACACACACACACACACACACACACACACACACACACACACACACACACACACACACACACACACACACACACACACACACACACACACACACACACACACGGAAGTTAGGTCTTGATAAATATAGATTTCAGGTATTATTGTCTGGGAGTGCGATTTATGATTGTTTGAGAGAAATATAGCAAAGTTTCGTCGGTTAGATTTTCATGTAAAAAGAGGGAAAAAGTGATGACTTTTCTACACCCAAAAAGAAGATTTTCTGACATGTTATGATAACTGACGATCATGAAAAGCGACTTAACAGTGGTTTAAGGTAATCATAATTGCAACACTTAAATCCTGATGTCTGAAATCAGCGCAGCTTGTAAATTAAATAAAAAAATAATTAATCTTTAAGAATGCGGATAAATTGGAATTATGTATAAACTTTTAAGCGAAGGTTGACTTCCGATTCTAAGGACTATGATCCAAGAAAGTATACAGAAAATTTCCAGAATTCGTACCATAAGATGCATTTCAAATGAATGTACTTGAGTTACTGTAGTACATTCGATGTAGAAAAAAGTCTTCCGATGTGTAACTAACTATCCATGTTATGAGAAAAAATTAAAGAAAGATATAATCAACCCAATTCATCAAGAAGTACTGGAAAAAATTCTTTTTTTTTTGCTGTTTTCCGTGACAATGGTCCAAAAGAAATCAAAAGTTCTGATCAAAGACTTGATTACCTCGTAATCTTAATACTTCGACGACTAATTTAGGAGACCTATTAATTACTGAAGAAGGCAGGTAATTTGCGCGTAATTAATTACACACCTTTGGAGTGTAATTTTTCAGTTTTGAAAGAAATCGTTATCGATATATCGATTTTACTTGCAAGGGCTTGCAGAAAGAATAACAGACCTAATGAGTTTTCCGTTTGTTATTGTTTCGTTGCGAAGATAATTGCCTCCATCCATTAGCGCGTGCCCCGGCCCTTAAAAAGTGTTCTGAGACGCGAGATTAAGCGCATGTAGTTTAATTAGTTAACACTGGTGGTACGCGCTGGAGATTACCATTCGCAATATTGCGTCGTCCACCAGCCCCATTAATCCTGGGTGAAGTTATCTCGCCGTTTTCTGCTTTAGCAGCGATAGCGATTACCGAGGCGCGTTTTGCTGATTTTCGGCTTTCTGGAAAGTTTATCGCCAAAGATGGCGATAAAAAAAATGGCGGAGAAACACTTTCTGCTGAGTGAAGTGAGATTTCTGGAGCTATGAAAGGCCTTTTGTTTCTTCTTTTTGAAACAAAGTTGTGCCTAAGCACTAAATAATAATTATTTTTTAATGCAATTTCTGGAAAAAGATATAAAAATTGTAAGTAATAATGTGCCAAGAAATGGTTTAAATCTACGACATTATATCGCTTCTTTTTTGAATTTGAGAACAAATGCAAGTCAGAATTGATTTGTTAGTTGTTGAGAGTTATAGGCCTGCTAAATTTAGATGTCGTATTGAAATTATAAGTCTCTACTAGATAAACGGGTATTTTTGCTTGAGTAAACATAACAATAGTTGAAACCTATGAATTTATTTATCCGTACAACCAATTTAAATGAAAAACTCAACACGACCCACTCTATATACTTAGAAAAAATAATTATATAATTTTCTTTACTTGTGAAGTTATCTATTTCTTTTTCTAAACAGTTTATTGGAAGAGTGTGCCATAGAAAGAAAGTAATTCCGTCTTAGGGAAGTTTTGAACTTATGTACCAGGTTAGCAATCGATATATTTTTGAATAAAAATACTATTATAATATATAAAAACAAATGAGGAAATTAATCTAAAAGCTATTTTTTCAAGCTATTAAGAATTTTCTTTTTCTTTTTTTTCATGAATTCCTCGTTACGTGAAGTTGAAGATATTCTCTCCCCTCACTCTACAAAGCTCTATATTTACAAAATATATTATTTTAAAATATTGCATGTAGCAAAAATTCAAGATTTCTAATATTCCTTTGTTTTACTGTCTATGCAGTTGTTTAATTCTTAACCGGTGAGGTGAAACTTTTGGATTTAATTGGGGAGGTGCAGTCTACGAGACCCCATTCAGTTACATTTAAATTAAAATTGCTAATGAATGCATTCGTATGAAAAACTGTAAATATATTTTGCAGATATTTTTCTTGATATATAGATACATTTCAGAAATTATTTAAAATATAATATCGTTGAAAAATGTAAATGCATTAGGTTAAACATTTCCTTTAAAATTACATGACTTGAAAAAAAACTATTTTTTTAACTTTTAAATCATATTTATTTTTTCAGTATATAAAGATGTATAGAAAACAATATAATTTAAAATTCAACAATTTTACGAAAAAAAATTTACAATGGGTAAAATTGGCCCTTTTTTTGAATCGACTTTCATAGCACGGTTTTCTAGGGAATTTTAAATATACAGATTAAGAACTGGTATAAAAAGCAACCTATAAATTCTGTATAATTTTCCCTTGGTATATTAATATATTTTATAAACATTTCGAAATGCGTAGCCACTAGAGAAATCAATTATGTTCGAGCATACATATCAGAATCAATTAAATGGGAAATTTTATCAAAACTCTCTACTGTACAATTATGCTAATCATTAAAATCCCTTTCTGCTCTTTTAAAAGACTGGAACACTCTTTCATAATAGGAAATCTAAGTTTAGCAGTAGACACTAACAGGGAGGAGCGGTCTTAGAGACCACGCTCAAAGAAATAACTGTATTAATTTAAAAAACACCCGCTGAAACCGGTTGAAAAAGTGCACTTGAATTGAAGGAAATTTGAAAAGACTGATTTCCGCAAGTAAATATTTACAATGTTCTTTATATTTTTGGAATAAATTATTTTAATTATATTTTATTTTTACGAAAAAATTTGTGATTTAAACATGGCATTTCTGTGTTTCAATAAATTTATGCTATGATTCCACACACTAATTTTTTTGTAATTATTGTGTCATTTTTTAACCACTATTTCAAAAACTTGTCCATTCATATAATTTGAGACGTATTTTATAGGTATAGATATATAACATTTATCTGTGTTGAAAATATTCAATACAATGAGCAAATTTCATTTCAAAACATGGAACATAATTATTTTACAGCTTTGGTAGTTATTTAAAGCAATTATTTAAGAAATATGAATATTCTTTACGCACAGCCCCATCGAAGTTACAAGAAATGTAAAAACATAAAAAAAAGCTGCTGAAAAAATATCTCTTACATAAAATATTTGCCCCAAAACTCTCCTTAACACACAATCTTGATTTTCTTGTTGACATTATCATTTTCGTATTGATGCGATTCAAAACATTTATTCTTTTTTAAAAAAGTGCATGAAGTTTTATTTTGATGCACATTACTGTTTTTTATACGTTACGAAAAAAAGTCCTTAGTCTGAAGAAGGAATAAATCCAAAAATATCAACATCATTGTATTCGATCCTGAATCCATAGAATCCAGCACTGGCCAATGAAAGACGTCAAATTCAAGAAGAAAAAAATCGTTTCTCCAAGAGACTTAAAGCAATTCAAGTTCTTCTCTTCAATTTAAATAATAGTTTAGCGAAAAAGAAAGGAAATGAAAAAAGAGACTCGTGTCAATATAAAAGGAACTTTCCATACAGTTCTTTGTATTCTTAAAGAACGATTCTGGCGAAGACCTACAGTTCATAGTCAGTTTAAATTTCAAATACCGTGTTGGACTTATTTTTTGTCATTGGACAAGAGATTGTTGGTATAAAATGCAGCATTTTGTAGATACTGGAAAAAATATATTGAGATATAAAATAATATTCTTATTATTTTCATTCTAACTTTACTGCAGTTTTAACTTCTAGGTTGTGTGGGGTGAATATTTTCCCTGTAGACCAATACGCTTTGTCTATAAATTTTTTTCGAAAGTTATTTAATTTTAGAGTATTTTCACACATACACTCTCATTCCTGTTTTCCGCTGTTTTATTTGGCGCATGACTCGGACAAAATGTTTTGATAATGCATTAAAAGTTGACTATTTCTTCAAAATTATGAAGAATAAAAATCATTAAAGAAATCCACGATTTTTTCTTCTGCTAAAGAATTTATTTAAAAAAATAGATTATACACAAAATAAGTGTTCAAATGAAAAGGTATGAAACGAATTTATGGGTATAACTGAATATTTTATTTAAAGAGTAGGTCTGAGCACATCGATCTCATTAATTAACTAGACAAATGATTCTTTTTTCCCAAATTTCCTGTGGCCGTGACGAAACAAAGTTCTTCGCAGCTTCCTTGAGTTCACGGTCCGAGTGAGAGCGCTTCCCTTTAAATCGGCCAATCACATGGAAATCGCAGGGTGACATGTCCGGGCTGTAGGGGAGTGGATGATCAAGCTGCTCTCACTTAGCCTGGCAAGTTCCGTGACTGCGACCTTATAAATGTGTGGACGCGCGTTATCATGGATCAGAATCACGCCCTCAGCGAGTAACCCGGGTCTCTTGTTTTTGATGGACCTGCGTTGTCTTCAAGATGTCTCACAGTACACACACATGGTCCTTCTGTGCTCGTTGAATTCAACAAGTAGTGGACCTTGGATAGCGAATTCAAGGACGCTGTGAAGGAATTGACCTTATCACGGCCACAGAAATTCTTAGAATAAGGAGGCCTTTGGCTCGTTAATCAATGGGATATTTGTGCTCAGGCCTATGGTGTATACTTTGAATAAAGCCTTCATTTATACCCACAATATCGTTTCTTACCTTTTCGTTTGTAAAACACTTGTATATCTAATTTAAGCCTATATTCTGTAGCACATTTATGATATCTGTAACGAAAATAATGAAGAGAAAATGCTAAAAAAATTTATCACATTTTTGATAATATTCATGATTGAAAAGATAAAATATTTCACATTTTGAAGGTTTAATTGTTTTGAATTGGCACTTTATATGAATGAAATCTTTATTGAAAGTATTGCGGCATAATATTGATTCGTATTTCACGTTTTCATAGTAGAAACAAGTCAATGGTGTACCTTCGAACATATATGAATTTGAAGAGGAGATAAAAAATATTAGCAAGAATCCTAAATACATGTGAAATCATGTTTAGAAATGGATTCACAGCACTGCATGGTGTAAATTGTATTTCTTCATTATAAGACTCTCCGGTGGCTAATGCATTTATAAATTTGCTGAAGCCAGAAAGTCCTCCACGTCGTGACAATACCACCGGGGTTACTGGATCAGAAGTGATCGTTCTCTGACTCTGATCTAAATTACGATCTGCGGATGAGTTAATGAAATGTTTTAAAGAAGACCGTCCCATAAATAGAGTTGTGACGTGAATAGCTAACACGTACACTTGGCTCTATATGGCGCTACTGAAGTAAGAGACTCTAAACTCAGTTTAAAATCGCTGACCTCATCAGCGGACTTATTGTTACTTATGGTACTTGACATAGACAAAAATAACTTCCACATAATAGCTTCACAGAAAGAGAATGCTGAAAAAATTTGAAGGAAATTTGAACTGATGAACTTTTGAGAACGGTAGCATGATAATATTTTAATTTGTTATATCCTCTGTGCCTTTGACTGGTTTGATTGTATCCGTTGTTTCATTCGTTTTATACTGATTTTGCAATGCATGATTTATAGAAAGAAATGTTAGCCAAAAAACTTTTAACAACTCCCAGCGAAAATTCCCTCTTGATTATAACAACAATGATAACTAATATTAAAAAATACTTTAAACATCATTATACGCATGATGTGTAAACAAAATAATTAAAATAATCAGCGTTGCTTTGATGCACGTACTGCTTCGGATTATATTAAAATTTTTTAGAAAAAATATTAAAATTATAGAAATTATAGCGAGGAAATAAAATTTATATTCCTAATTATCATATCTAATATTTTAAAGTGGTGTAAACAAGTTTTTGTTCCCAATTACCTTTGAAGTCATCGAGGAAAAAAACATTAAAATTGTGATTTAAATTTGAATCTCATTAAAATGATAAAAGTTTACTTTTTGAAGCTATGATAATAATAAAAGAATTGAAATTTTGCCGTTTTGAATCTCACAGTTTGTTGAGTTATTGAATTGTTTTGTATAGCAGAATTTATAAATAAAGTACCTTTATATAAAAATGACTTTATTTAACTCGTAGTTGTGAACAATTCTGAATGCAAATAAAACTTCAAACGTAGTAAAGATGCATTATGGGGGAAATTAGAAATTGTCGAAAGAAGAAAAATGGCGAGATTTTATTTCTATAACAAAGAATTAAACAAAACAATTCTTATGAAAAATTGAAAATGCCACATTTGTGATAAATAGCTTTTTAATAGTTTAACGTAAAGTTTCCAGTTGGTTGACATGAATTTTTGAGCAGCTGCGCCAAAAAAGAGAAACATAAGATATCAGAAATATAAACATAGTTTTATAAACATACATTCCGAAAACACAAATAAAAAATATTTAAATAAGACACGAGCATGATATTAAAAAAGGATATTATAAAATGACATAAATAAAGAAAAAAAATAGATGGATATCAGCCGACATTTAAAATACATTCCAGAGTATTTTTTTCACATAAAAATAAGATTTCAAATATGATAAAACAATTTCCTCTAAAAATTTTGCCAACTTATGAAGAAAGAAATCTGTTTTCAGGAATCAATCCAGAATAAATCTAAGAAAAATGATTGCTGAATATATATTCTGGCAGAACTGGTTACATATTTCCTCATCTTTGGAACTTTGCCCAACTTTTTTTAAATGCCATATTATTCCGATAAATATTCTTTCCAATCTTTACGAAATGCTCCATTTCGTCCCAAAAGTCTCTTGTCCAATGAGAAAACAAGAAAAAACGAACACGGTATTCAGAATTTAGACCGATTATGAACAGAAGGTTCATCGCTCGAATAGTTCTGGAAGAATACGAAGAAGGTTCTTTTTATAACGATACGAACCTCTCTGTTTACTTTTTCTTTTACCAAACGATTCTTTGAACTACGGCTAAAGTTGAATTGTTTTAAGCCTGCCGTAGTTCGAGGAGAAACGAAATTTATTTTGAGTTTCATCCGAAACCGTTCTTCATCGGTCATTCAATGCAGAATTCCATGGATGCGGAATTGAATGCCTTTATGTCCATATTTCTGAATTTACTCTTTAGATACGAGTCTTTTTTTTCTTATTATAACCGGAATGGAATAGTAATGCGTCGCAGAATAAAAATTCACGCGCTGGAAAAAAAAATTCGTATGGATATTTTGAATGACGGGAATATAAATATGATAGAATCAAAAACAAAACAAACATCGCGTGTTTGCGATAGTTTTCGAACAAATATTAAATGTAAGAAAACAATTTTCAAGAAACAGAGTCAAAAGGAATATTCGTCATACTTTTTTTATTTCCAGTTCTTGTACATGTTTCCAGTTCTTCAAGAATAATTCATAGAGAGGACAAAAGTGGTTTTTCTTGATCAAATCTTTTTAAATTTAGTGTTACGGCTTTGAGAGAAGTAATATTGTTTGACATCTGCTCTGGAACGAAATTCTTTTGTGATATTCAATATTTTCGAAAACATTCTACTGGCTTTTTAACAATGAAAGAAAAATTTAAATAAGCAGTTGATTATCTTCAATGTTTATAAATCGATATATAAATTTTTCACTTTTAAAATATTTAAATTTACTTTATATCTATTTGGCAATATAATCAGAATAAAAATTAATAAAAATTCTATCATTCTATATCTATTTGGCAATATAATCAGAATATATAATAAAAATTCTATCATAAAATTTAACTGAAAAATCTTACATTTATGAAAGAAGTAAATGTTTTTATGAATGTGAACTATTCTGTTTATATGTATGTACATTTGATATATAACATTGCATAGTAATGTTATATATCAAAAGTACATACTGTTACGAACCTGTAATTTTTCTTCCTCGCACGATTAATACCACCATGAAAAGACTGATTTACTGGATACTAATGGGTGTCGTATTAGTGATCCCATAGCTTGGCGGCAAATTTGGCACCCAAAGGGTACCCGAATCATCGAGAATTTTCTTCATTCATCCATTAGGAATCGAGATCAGTCCAGATACGCCCTGATTGGTCCAGAAGCTTCTAGCCCCATCTTCTGGAAATTATAAAAGGCGGGACTCGAGCTAAGAGAAATCCTGGAGTGATCTTGAACTGGTCATGGATTGAAATTTCGAAATGAGAAGTAGTCGCTAATTGAAGTAGCGAGTAGGCAGCTAAAGCGAGAAGAGTTAGAGGAGTATTTCAACTGACTGGAGAGACCGTAGAGCAAAGCTCAGAGGATCCCCTCTCCTGTTGAATTCTGTCTGTTCGCATTCTGTGCTGTGGACGTTATCACGATCGAATTTCTGCTTAAGGGCTATGTGTTCGTCTGCACTATACACATTTGTCGTCTTTGTGCTGTTCTCTCTTAGTGTAAAGAGACGTCGAAGTTGAGTTTCTTACTGAGGCCTGCTGATTGCGTTTACCTAGCACCATACACCCACTACACACAAACGAACTCGACGGATAGGAAATCTTTAACAATACATATAATGATGTACCAGTTAGCTTCAAATTGATTAGATATATATTTCAATAACGATTGTAAACCAAAAATCTATAATTTTCGCCGCTTATCGATAAATGAAATGCTAAAAATCTAAATTTTATTTAGTATTCCGGTTTGATTAGTTATATTTAGTAAAATAATTTTCATGCTTTAATACTAAAATATCTGTATAACTTTGTTTGATTTAGAGGAAACAAAATTGAACTTTTTTACCGTCATATATATAATACTTTGTATTATATATATTTTACTACTTATGACGAATATACTTGAAGAACGAATTTTAAGCCTTAAATGTAATTTTTCTGTCTACTTATTTATTAACACAAACCAAAATAAAAATAATTCATTTTATTCATTTAAAACATTTTTTAAATGTTTGCATATTGCTACAATTTAAATAGTTTCCAAAATAAAAAAAATCAAAGAAGATACCACATTCATAAAAAAATAATGATAACAATCGAAATCAGTTTTATTTTGAATGTATTTCAGAAAAAAGTAAAACCTGACCCCCTTCAAGACTTTTTAAATTTAAATTTTGCCATTTTCTATAAAGCATTCTATATGTTCAGTTTTGTTCATTGAATTCTTTAATTTACTCTTCTCCTTACAAATAGCACAAACGCTGCATCAGACGAATATTATCCTCTTTGTGAGAGCAAGTACATGTGCATCAACAACAACTGCAGCAAAAAGAATCTTAGGATTTCATTGTCTTTGTGGAACGAATCAGTTTATAAGGATATCACTTTGAAGAAAGTTGTTCTATATCTTGCCCTTATATACTACTTCATAAATGAATGACTGCAATGTACACTGCCAATAAGAAAATACAGCGGTATGGTTACTCTACTGGATATCGTAATATTACAGCAAACCTAAAGTTTAAAAGTTGTCCCCCCAAAAAGTCTCTCCAAATCTCTAAAAATATACTAGGAAATTTCTTTTTTAAGTAACCTAATGGATATAATATACTCATTTGTAACAATTGCTGAATACAGTTTTTTCTGATAGCTTATTAATCATCCCTAGTAGAATTTATCCTAAACGATCTATTACAGATTAATTTTTTCAAGAAATCTCACTGGCACACCGGTGATAGACAGCAAAGGTTATCCTATCCATATTATCCAGAGAAGTTCTTGCAAACAGATGCATTCACACAAAGACATCCAAAATGCAGATATTTTCTTATTCAAATTATAAAGCCCATTCTCGGATGAGATAACCTTCTGCACTTTTGCGCATGCGTCAAGAGGCTTTTATTTCATCGAAAAAGAAACGATAGAAGATGAAAGGAAATTTGTACTTAGAAATAGGGAGAATCTAGATAATTCGATAAATTAGTGAAATAAATGCTTATCCTTTTTTGTATTACATCTGAACAAAAAAAAAAATACAAAATAATGTTGAACTTTGATAATGTTGTTAGGCATGGTTGTTCTTCCTTTTTGTTATATCTATAAGATGTGTGAGTGATATTACCTGTAAAAGGAGGTTGTTCAATTGAATGTATGGGTGCACATCTTCATTTGAGGTAGAAGTCAACTTCAGCCTTCGGATGCCCAGGGGTATTTATTTTCAAAAGCTACCGCATCCCCTTTCCCAGTTAACACGAACATTTCATCATCATCATCAAATGGCCGATTCAAATGTATATAACGTTGAAAAGTATTCATAAGTAATCGATACGTGACTCACATCTACATATAATATTTTCACCGAAAAAATACGACTTTACAAAAAAACTGCCTAGTGAAACAATTTTTCAAATTATCTTAAGCCCTTTTTGCTTTAGTTTAGTTATATTAACGTCCCATTGTAAAGCAACACAAGGGATATCTTGGGACGGACCTAGAAATTTTGAACCACGATCAGATAGATGACGAGGACGACACCTGAGCTGGCACTCCCCTCTCTACGCCACACTACACCAGCGAGAGGACATTTCTGCCGACAGATTTAACGTGCAAGAGACCCCTTTACACGACGGTTCTTCGGTGGAATCGAGTCTCGAACCTTAAACCCTCCGGTTCCAAAGGCGAGACCACCGTGCCACCGCTGTCCTAGGTACTTTTTGCAGATAGCAAGAGTAGTCCTACACCTCCTAGAGTAGCCGTACATACTACTACATACTAGTATTACATACTAGAGTAGTCCTACACCTTCCAGAGTAGTCCAACACCTTCCAGAGTAGTCTTACATACTAGAGTAGTACATACTAGTCTTACATACTAGAGTAGTTCTACACCTTCCAGAGTAGTTTTACATACTAGAGTAGTACATACTACTACATACTTGTCTTACATACTAGAGTAGTCCTACACCTTCCAGAGAAGACTTACTCCTTCCAGAGTAGTCCTACACCTTCCAGAGTAGTCCTGCATCTTTCAGAGTAGTCCTACACCTTTCAGAGTAGTCCTAAACCTTTTAGAGTAGTCCTACACCTTCCAGAGTAGTCCTACACCTTCCAGAGTAGTCTTACACCTTCCAGAGTAGTCCTACACCTTCCAGAGTAGTCTTACACCTTCCAGAGTAGTCCTACACCTTCCAGAGTAGTCCTACACCTTTCAGAGTAGTCCTACACCTCCCAGAGTAGTCCTACACCTTCCAGAGTAGCCGTTCATACTAGAGTAGTACATACTACTACATACTAGTCTTACATACTAGAGTAGTCCTACACCTTTCAGAGTAGTCCTACACCTTCCAGAGTAGTCCTACACCTTCCAGACAATAATCTTCTTATCAACATTTATGATGTAATTATAATTTTGACGACCATTGCATTTCGAAAATATTGGCAAAAGTTTCAATACCTTAGCACTAACTTTCATCACAGAAAATTAAAATTTACCCGTTTATTTCTTACATAAATATTTAAGGGACATTTTATTTACCAAAGCTTTGAATAAAAACCTAAATTAACGAATTATTTCTAAAATAACTTTCACCGGCTCAAAGCTTTTAGAGAAGTTGATAACGGAAAAAAGAAAATGAAATATATGACGTGAAAAAATAATGGCCTCTAATTAAAAAAGAGCAATAATGGAAATATTCATAAAGTGGCCGAATTGCCCAGCAGATTTCATTAATTTTCTTTCAGCCTCTCTGAAGAGATTAATTTCAGTAAATTATTAGCCGATGAATTAATGGATTTTATCTGCAGTGTGATCTCCGATAAGAGAAAAGTAATCTTCGTTTTCCGAGATTAATATTTCAGTCAACTGATTTGAAAATTTGATTATTTTCGTTTTCCATTATGCTTGATTTTCCCAAATGCTTCTTTTTTTAGCGTTTGAAAAGAATGCAATTTCCATTTTTTATTGTAACTTTTAAAGACTTGAATCGTGCGTAATTCTTTTTTTTTTTACCTCTGTTCAGATTTAAGAAATATTGATTTTTATTTCTAATTATAATTGTGTTTTTCGAAACTTTTAAGAATCGATAAGCTGTTAAATTAAGTGTTGGGTGTTTTCTGTTTGAAGGAAAAATTAATAGATTGCATTGTAAATTTAGTTTAGTTAGATTAACGTTTCGTTTAAAGCAAGACTACGGCTATTTTGGAAATACTGAACCGTTGTCAGATGACGAGGCAATACCAGAGATGGCACTCCCTCTTTACATTGCACCAACAAGAGGACGTTTGACACTGATTCATAGTTCAATAGACCCCTTGACACGACTGTTCTTCGGAGGAATCAAGTCTCGAACCTGAAACCCTACAGTTCACAAGCCCAGGCCTTACCACCAGGTCATCAAGACCCTGTATTGTAAGAGTTTTAACATGCCAAACGTAATTTTTAACACGTAGTTAACTGTTATTCCATTTATAAGTCTGCAGTTATACTAATTTCTCTTTTCTAAACTATCATTTCTTTTAATATTCCTTTCAAAAAATATTAAAAGAAGAAAAAAAAAACTAATTTGAGTCGAAGAGACAATAATAGTTGTTGCATTAAATGCAACAATCTTTTTGCTTCTGAAAAACATTTGGATTTTCCTAAACTTGCATAAATCTTATTTTCAATCAAAATATTTCGTATTATATTCCACAAACTCTGAAACCAAGATAACAATTTGCAAGAAACATCACGTGTTGTCTGTTATATATTAGTACAATGTCTTAGAAGATTTACATTTATATTTAGCTTTCAATAATTTTTACACGTATTTAAATGCTGTAGAATTTGGATTCTTCCAAATATTTGACTAAGATTCAATTCAAATAATAATACTTAAGATAACATTTATAAAATT
>JAPMOQ010023314.1:9670501-9694137 GCA_026543055.1 Argiope trifasciata | reverse complement strand
ACACACACACACACACACACACACACACACACACACACACGGAGAGGCAGAGAGAATTAGATCCTTTTGGTTAAAAGGGAAGATATTTTTTTATAAGAGAAAATAAGAGTACCTACAAACTTATTGGTAGATTCACAACTTTGTCGTAATTGCCTTTTCGAAATCAGGCGGGTATCTATAGCTCAGAAATTTGAATGAGGGTAAACATCCTATTACTAACATTGAATGATAATTTGAAAGAATGCTAAGTCTCATGGTCCGTCTACATCTCAAAACTATTTATATGTAGTTTTGAAACGGAACACGTATATAAGTAAATTATCCTTTTTGGGATTGATATGGGTAATATTTTAATGGTAATATTATTCATAAAACAGGAATCTTGGTATTTTTCTAAGTTTCCAGTTTAAATCTTAATGTTTCCATTGAGATATACTGGTATTTCTTTTACAAATGTTTATCAAAAAGTATTAAAAAAGAGGGTTGATTTCCAAACATCCTGCTGAACCGTCATGCAAAATTTATAAATGGAGATAGAAACCTGTATTGTCTACAAGATACACTGTATGTTAATTGTTTCGTTCCATAAAGGTAAAGATTCTGAAGGCATATTTAACATAAAATTTTCTATTTAGCTAAGCAGCTTAATTTCATTGTGGATCGTTGACGAAGGATTAACGTATGAAATTAGCCAAAGCGGGAATGAACCACAATCATCAAACAGAAATGAAGGATTAGTTTAGTTTAGTTAAATTAAAACCCCGTTTTTAAAGCAACACTTGGGCTATTTTGGGACAATCAGATGACGAGGACGTCATCTGAGCAGGAACCCCTCTCTCCAAGCTTTCACACATCAGCGGGAGGACATTTGGCAACGATGGATTTAGCGAGTATCAGATTCGCTTACTTGATAGTTTGTCAGTGGAATCGGATCTCGAGTCTGAAACCTTCTGGTTCTGAAGCCGAAACCTTACCTCTAAAGCCCCATAAATGATGGAAAAGAGGAATATTTTTGTTATACGGGAGCAAGATGTCGCCAATGTGAGACAAACGAGAATCAAATTGCTTAGCGAAGCGAATGGCAAAACAAATGCCACTGTGAACAAAACGCGAACAAAGTCTCAAGGGAATAAAGTGAATTTGATGAATTTGAAAATTAAATTGGACGTAATTTTGCATTTCATGGCGACTTTTCCCTTTTCCCGACTTACGATTATTTGGCGACATTTTGACGATTTTTTCATCACGCCCGTATAACGAAAAAGTACCGAAAAAGAAACAGTGTGGTGTGAGTGAAAAATCTCTTAGGATTTTCTATATTAGATTAATAAACCTTAATGAACAAAAAGTACAAATTAAAATTCGACTGCTTCTTAAAATTGTCTTTAATTTTACCACTTTTTTTTTCAGCTTACGGATTCTAATAAAAATGTCCTTCCTAAAAAACCAAATTTCTTCACCAATTTCATTATTTATCTAATTTTGAAATCACTCAAACAAAAGTGAAGTATTTTATTTTGATTAGTTAATTAATTGAAATGGGTTGATAATGGGATATTTGGCCAAAGAGGCCATTATACTCTAATTCCAAATCCTTTATTTTATTTACAGATTATCTCACACAAAGAATAAGATGTTGCCACACTGATGATATTTATCTTAAAATATGCTGATAAAGAAACAGGGCACAAACTTCAATACCTTAGCATTGTCATTTCAAAGAAGTCAGTCTTTTATTCTCCCATTGATTCATAATGCAGTGCAAAATATCGTCTTTCGATTTACCAAAAGTATGGCAGCACCCCCACCATCTGGCACAGATGTCATTTAGGGGGATCTTGAATAATGATGGGAAGGGGGGTGGCGCCACCCAATTCCACAAATTGGAGGCAGGGCCTCGGATGCTGCCCCATCATTCCTGGGAGCTCCCCCATCTGCACTTTTCTGGTTAGCACATCTGGCGGGTGAAAAGAGGTCAGCATTTCTTACTGCCAATGACGGACCTCTAATTCGATGGATTAGGGAAGTTTATTTAAGGCAAAGCGAGGAAAATTCGATTTGGGGAGAGTATTTGGAGAGGGATTTTCGGATCCAAAGTGGATCAAGTCTTAAAAGGTGAGAGGAAGAATTGTTTGGATTTTCTTTCATTCTTAATTTTTGGTATACGAAAAGTGCAAAGAAATTGTTATAAAATTTCAAGAATTTGATGAATATTCATTTTTCTACCTATTTCGACGAGGGGAACGCGCATAGGAGTTTTTCCTGTTGTTTCCATACTATACTTTAAAATTATAACAAACTTAATAAATTGTAGTTTATACGATGCTTTATCTATATTCACGAGATTACGTTAGCTCAAAAAATCAATGTGTTAAATTCATGGAATTCAGTTTGCGTATTTTGTACTAAAACCTTATATTAGTTTCGAATTTCAAATTTTGGAAACCGTCACCTCGACATTCGCCAAAGTCGAGAGGACGGTTTCGAGGAGCATACACGGTTTTCTTTCGTAAACTATGAAACTAAAGAAAGGAAAGATGCTCTATGTTATATGCAAATATGTAAGAAAAACTATATTTTCAAGTTTTACAATTCATACAATTACATGAGTTGATTTACAACTTTGATATTTTTCAATGTATTATATAAATTTTTAAATAGCAGGAAAAACTTTGCAAACTTTCTAATTTGAATCAGATAGGTATCAAAATTTGAAAGGAATCCGTCTACATGGAATTCGTTTTTCTCTCCTTTGATAAGCACGATAATTCAAAAACAAATGCAAGCAGACAAATAAATGTTCTCATTTAATTTTTACTCTCTTCTATATATAGCATAGAGAAATTACAGTAATTGTAAAAAATAAATAAATTTGAACTAGAGATTTTGGCGAATTTTCAAGTATCTAGATTTTTCTGCATTCAAAAACACATTTTTAGAAAATGCACATCTCTGTGTCTGTGGGCAAGATAACCCAAAAAAACTTTTTCAGCTAAATGGTTGAAATTTAGTTTACGGTCTTTATACCGAATTTGCAGATTTATAACTTTGTTCCTTAGAAGCCGCTGTTAGAATATAAGTTAACACGATAACTTACAATAATTATGATTTATTTTCTGTTTTAATGACATTATGTTTCTGAACGTACGATGCAATAATATCCTCAGCTTTCAGATTCCCTTTTGTTTTAGTGGGAAGTTGTTGTTTCGCTGAATCTATTATTTACTCCTTTTCTGGCAAAATTTCTCCCTTTTTTTGACAATGGATAGAATGCAGTTTCTTAAGCTTTTCTTTCACTCGTTCTTATCACCTCTAGATTTATAACTTTTTCCAGAAACAAAGTCTCAATATTAAAGCTTCTCAAGCAATAGCTCATACCTTCGGAGCTGCGTTCTATAACGGTATACGATTAAGACTTCCTTCCTTAGATATAAAGATTTTTCTTCAAAAAAATACACAGACGAATACACATCTATTCAGCATGTCATATCATGGTATCTCCTTGTAACTCGTTCTGAGAAAATGCCTTCATTAAGTGAGCCCCTTTTTCAATTCCTACTATTAGTTCACACTCTTCTATATTGTACTAAGGTTGGAACTTTAATAGTAGCAAAAAATGCTGAAATAAACGCCACGCAACAAAACTATTAAATGTCACGTATACTATACGTTAGCTACATACCTACCTTACCTCTCAGCAAAAAGATTCGCCCTTCCTACGTCACGCGCATGCGGAGTGACGCAAAGAACTGATACTTGTATTAGCTTGCAGTCTAAAGTAAGTGTTGTCAGGATGTTTACAAAACAAGAACTAAGAGGTAAGATAAAAATTAAATGTACCAGAAGTCGTACAGCAATACTATTATGCTCGATGAGATATGCGCCAGTTTGTACAAAACTGAAGCGCCAATCAAACGAATAGTGTCATTATGGGTCACCCATATCAGTACCCCAGCAATGTGAAAGTTATCCTGATTCCCGAGTACTACTGAGTTGGTGTCATCCTAAAACATATTGTTCCCCCACATCAGACCGTTCAGAAATTTTTGAGGTGGTAGACCTGCCCATTCGAACTATCAACAGAACAGGGGTTGCTACAGGGGTTCTACGACTTCTACATTGTGGAAGTGGGTCATACACAATGCTGGTGACTATATTGAAGGACTGTAAAACAAGGGGACATGAATCGATTTTTATTCCATGTAAATAAATAATTACCTCTACTAAAATTACAACACTCGTGCATGTATATCTTGTTCCAATTTTCAATCGTTAATAAAATTCTTTTTATTCATCTACTCAAGTTCAAATACATTTTTTAAAATTTGTAGTGGAGGACACTTGGATGTTAATACATTAAAAAAATTAATTTATGAATTAAATTCAATTAATTTTTGATACTTTATTTAAAGTATCAAATAGAGTTTCAGCAGTTTGTGATGACAGTTGAAATCAACAGGTGGTAGCTCAGTTGATAAAATGCAAAGATTTCAATAATTTTCACGTGAGGGTGAAGAATAATAATTCAGTTCTTGCGAAAATCAATAAATTTTGATACTTTATAAATGTTTTAATAATTATTTAATAAAAAATAATTAAAATAATTTTTTTCTTAGTTTACCTAAGTAGAAATTGAATTGAACTTTTAAAAAAAAATAATATTTGTTTATACTTTGGTTTTCTATTTATACGAATGACTCATTAAGTTAGGTTTGATTTTACATCTATTTGGTCACTAAGTCAACCAGTTGCTTTGATACAACCTGTGAATCAAAGCTGCGTAGAGAATGATATATGCTTGTATACGAGTGGGAACCAACGAAGATTTATCCCTTGAAATTGTGTTGCAATGTAAATTATCTCCCCTTTTTATGCGTTTTTGTTTTGTGTTCGTAAATAAGATAATAACATTATTCACAATATTTTATTTTAATTCGTACGTGATAATAAAAAAAAATCCTCAATTTCAAATGTTTTCTACAGCATGAAACAACAACAATAAATCTCACTTTATTATATATATATATGCATAAAAAAGATGGACTCACTAATTTGGTAAGAGTAAAACGTTGATTCTTTTGCGCAATCTGTAGTCTAGTGCAACCTGAAATTGTTCAGTTTTTACAGAAGTTCTCAAAAATACACCAGACTTCAGTTAAACACGTCCCAGCATATATATTGGCATATAAGCGTACTTACACATCAACTCTTAATGTTAGAAAGCGTTGAAAAATATGACACGCCATACACACCATCAAAATGCAAAGCAAACAGAAATGTATTTGGGATTCCATCCACATATCCAGGCACCGGGACGTGACAGAAATATTTTTGACTTACAGGTTATAACAAATATTCACGAGTTCCCCTTTATAGAAAAGCGAGAGAAATTGCTACGCAGAGTAGTTGAGAAAAGTTTTCTCTTCGGTATTTTTTTTTCTTCGCTATTTTTCTTGGAAAGTTTAAAAGGTATTGTAAATAGAAGGGGAAATCAATATGCTCGTCTGTTGCACCATCTTTACTGTAAAAGCGAAATTGGCTTCTAGGGGGAACAGATGGTCACACAATCGACGTTTTAGGGATATCGGAAGTATCTTGAGGAATTATAGGGGAGATTAATGAGGATGGGTTTTAACGAAAAAGGATCCGTTCTGCCCCGAGGTTGACTGATGAAAATGCCGACCTATTTTAGGTATGGGAGTTTTGTTGAGAGCTGATTGGTAGGTTGCCAAATATCGAAGAAAAAAATAGATAAAATACAGAGTGAATACTTGTTTTTTGCCAAAATCAAAACGTTTGTATAAAATAAGTGTTGAAGACAACAATTTAAAGTTTTTAAGACTGCACACACACGCACTATATATATATATATATATATTCTATTTTGAATTAGTTTTGGTAAATGAATAAAATACAGAGTGAGTTGTTGTTGTTTTGCGACAAAATCAAAACATTTGTGCAAAATAAAACTTGAAGATACCAATTTAAAGTTTTAAGGCTGCACAGTCTTGATCTTACAACTTTTTTCTCGAATTAATGACACAATTAATCTATAATATCATAGGAGACCAATGAAAATTAGTTTAGACATGTATATATATTCTATTTCGAATTAGTTGTGGAAAACGAATAAAATACAGAGTGAGTTGTTGTTTTGAGCCAAAATGAAAACCTTTTGCAAAATAAAAGTTGAAGACATCAACTTAAAGTTTTAAAAACTGTACAGTTTTGATCTTTTAATTTTTTTGTCGAATGAATGATAAAACTAATCTATAATGGTATATGAGACTGAAGCGCTGATACTGCGCTACTGAGGCTTTTGATAATTGTATAGGAGATCAATAAAAATTAGCTTATATATAACTTCTTTCGAATTAACTTCGGAAATTACCACACCATTTTGAATTATGGCTACATTACGGCGACAATACTAGATCCGATATACCTTGTTTAAACTTCCGCGTTACACCAGTGGGTGAAAATTTCAATCCCTATAAACATAATCGATATGAAAATTTGGACCTTACTGCTCTAAATTCTGGTTTTTCTTCCACATTGGCATCAGTCAGCGTTATGTTGAGATTAACTTTTAGACAACAGAAATGTATAAATAAAAGTAATATGGATTGTATGTCAGAGAATACCCAAAATTAATGTGACATGAATAACTGCAATGTAAATGGTAATACTGAAAATACCATTCATTTAAAAAATGAATTTTATTTAAATAGAAAAGGAAATAAAGATAAATTTAACTAGCTAAACTTTAATATTGTTTTAATGGGTTCTCGCCAAATGTGGTTATCCTGTAACCAGTCAAATTGGTGGCTTTTATATAGGTTCAGAACATTTGCCACAAATTGAGAATATTTGGCGAGAAATTGAATTCTGTTCTTAAAAACCTGAAAAAGTCAGCCCTCCAAGTATTTTTTAAATTATATAAATATAAAATTCAATACGCTTCCTTACTTCTTCAACTTTATTTTCTTATCTAAGGATGCTCGTATTGAAATTAGCCAAAAATAGTTAAAAAGCTATTTTATTTAAAAATTTAAGATATAATTTGATTAAAGTTATTTTTATTCTATATTTTAAAGTTATAGAGGGAATACCTGGCAAATTAAAACACATGTAATCTTCCGTTGTGAAGTTTTTGAATTTTTGTATTCAACACCTTATGATAGTTAGAGCTTTCAACCTTAATTTGGAATGCATCACAATATAACATTTTGAAAAATTGATTAAAATTGGATAAATAGTGATATAAAATTAAAATTAATGGCAATTTAAAACTAATTTTTAAGAAAACTTTAAAGTAGAGTAAAAATAATTTATATGCAAGGATATATTTCAATATTAAGGCGAAAAATTACAAATTTCTTTTGCCCCACTTCGCTCCCTTTAGAGAACCGAGAAAATATTTTATTTTTTAATTTCCTTTTTATGTGTTGAGAGGTATGCGTGGTGAATTTTGTTCGATTTTTGTTAACGGGTACAGAATTATCAAAGCAACAATAAATAAATACCCAAGCAAGCGAATGGACATTACGATACCTTTATATACAAGGCATGTTTAAATAAAAGGTACGAAACGATGAGACAATGCAACTTTTAATATATTTGTTTATGTTGCTATAGAAGAAGGTAGCGAGACATCTAAGAATGCGATTGGAGTTCCTGGCTTAGATCGGAGCATGTGCGGGCGAACGCATGCGCAGGAGAGGACAGAGGCTGTTATAAAGAGCAAAGTCCTGTTGGTGTCCAAGATTCTCTACTTGTTGAATTACTCAAGCGCAGGAGAACCATGAACTCCGATATGCACCGTGAGACAATCCAAAGACTACGCAAAGTCCATCAAGAACTAAACACCGGGGTAATTTCGGAAGGTGTGGTTCTGTTCCACGTTAACGCGTGTCCACACTTTCTAGGTTCACATACACTCGGAACTGGCCAAGTTCAAGCGGGTGCGACTAGAATAACTTTGGTTCTTTTTAAAAACATCTGACGGTAGGCGCTTCAAAGCGGCAGGCGAATTCAAGGACACTGGGAAGGACTGGGTCTGCCACAGTCACTGAAATTTTGGGATCAAGGAATCCTTCGACTCGTTTCAATGGGATCGTTGTGCTCAGGTCAATGGTGTATATTTTGAATATAGCCTTCATTTGTATCCTCAGTGACTTTTCGTACCTTTTCAGTAGAACATCATTTATATTTTAATTAGTAAAAGTTGAACGAAGCATTAACAAATGCTGAAACCGTAAAGTAGAGAATGCATTTTTTTTTTTTTTTTTTTTTTTTTGCTTTAATAACAGAGTCTCAAAAGTTGGAGTACATGTGGTGCCTTTGTTATGCCAAATCGTCAAATTTGAAGACAGTTTTTTAAAAAATAATGCATCTACCAAAAATATCGGTTCTTCCATCTGGTAATTTGGGAGATCCAAAAAATGATATATACAAGCTGATAGCTAATCAGTGATAGACTTCTGTGGAAAATAGTCCAAAATCATTGTGAGCAGTGCACTAAGAGAAAGAGAAAGAATTCCCCGGCAAACTTAAAAAAAAAGGTAAATTTCATTTATAATTTTCCTTCCAAGAGATGTGAGAAAAATAGAAATTTTATATCCTTCAAATTTCTTTGTCCATGAGAATTACAAATAAAAGGATAAAAGAAGGTGTTAGAAAGTAATAAGAGTTTTTCTAACAAGGTATTACAAGTTTATGTCGAAAAGAAATCGAATTTAGTGTTAGAAAATCAATTTTCACTTCCTAACACTGTTGAGGTTGAAAAATTTTCTGTACAAAAGCTGTTCATTTTCAAGAGGCGATAACTGGGCAATCGTGAATTGTCTCTTGATCTTCGACTGAAAAAGAATTATGGAGAAATGAAATTCCCAAAATCTCCTACCACAGTTTTATTTCCTTTGCGCTCTATGGCACAGCTGCCAATTCGGGTAGAACTTTATTTCATTTTACATTCTCATCCAATCATCATTAACCCTCATTTTTTTAAAAATATATTTAAAACGACTATTGTTCTCATAGCCTTAAGATAATGTAGATAAAGCATTAACCACAAGCTGGCTACTTCGACCAGCCTGAAGACACAGGGTAGAAATTAAATGAATAGACCACCGGAACAGTCACGTTGTAGAGAATTGTGGTTGAATACTAAGAGCCCTCACCGACCACTGTACAACCCTTCCCGAAGAAAGTACGTCCCGTCATCGATGGGAGGATGCAGACTCCCACCTATTAGTGTATCCACAAGGATGGCGAGTATCAACCATCATCATATCGGAAGCTTATCATCTTCAGCTTCAGCTTCAAGGCTCCTTCCCCCCCCCCCCTCAATGGGTCTGAATAAAATATTAAAACAAAAAGGCTGAATAAGCAATCAAAACACTTTGGAAATTTCTTCTGGTTAAAAGCTTGTCGAAGAATCTTCAACCAAAGATACTTTCCGTTCCAATGTTTAAAGTCAGATGAAAATATTTGGCCTTTTTGTAAGACATAAGGGCCATAAAAGGATAAAATGATCAAAAATATTACCGAGTTTTCCTTTTGAAAATCGTTGTAGTAGGCAGTATATCAAAAAGAAATCCATCAGAAAGTCAAAGCAAGAAATGACTTAATGTAGAAAGTGATGTGAGTCGATATAATTTAGTAACGCCTTAACGGCGCAATTGATGAAGGTCGTCATAAACGACTTAATGGAGTCTTAATGGAACAGCTGAAGATAATTCATATAAATGACTTTAAGGGGTCTTAACAGCGTAACTGATGGGGGTCACTATAAATGACTTAATGGAGTCTTAACGGCGCAACTGACGGGCCGTCTTAAATGTCTTAATGGAGTCTTAACAGAGAGACTGATGGGGTCGTTGTAAATGAGTTAATGGAGCAACTAATAGAAGTCCGCATAAAAGACTTAATGGAGTCATAACGGAGCAAGTGATGGGTGCCCATATAAATGAATTAAACCGGTCTTAACGAAGCCACTGATGAGGGTCGCTAATAAGTGACTTAATGGAATATTAACGGAGAAAGTTATGGGAGTCTATATAAATAACTTAAAGGGGTCTTAACGGAGCAACTGATGAGGGTCGTCATAAATGACTTAAAGGTGCATTAACGGCGCAACTGATGGGGGTCGTTATAAAGGACTTAATGGAGTCTTAACGGAGCAGTTGATGGAATTCCATATAAATGACTTAATGGAATATTAACGGAGCAAGTGATGGGAGTCCATATAAATGACTTAAAGGGATATTAACGGGGCAACTGATGGGGATCGTTATAAATGACTTAATTGAGTCTTAACGGAACAGCGGATAGAAGTCCGTATAAAAGACTTAATGGAGTATTAACGGAGCTAGTGATGGGAGTTCATATAAATGATTTAATGGAATAAGGGATGGAATTTAAAATAACTGTGCTTTAAAACGTAGTAATTTAATTTTATTCTTACAGTTTCAAAACATAGAGTTGCTCTTAGTGTATATCCTATGTATTTGGTGGAAGGAAATCTTTCAAAAAAAAAGTCAAAACAACCTATTAACAATAAAATCCAGAAAGGACATTATTATCATTTTTCAATATATTTAGTTTTTGAAAATTTGCATACAATTTTCAATTCCTTTGTTATTTTATCATTAAATCTCCAAAAAGACGACAAGAAAATAATATGTGATTGTTTCTAAATGAAAATCGAATTTTCATTTGGAAAGATAAATGTTTGGATTTAAAATTTAACAAACTATAAACATGTTTTTTTCAATCTAATTTTTGTATCAAAAGTAATTAACTGAGAAAAGATAAAAAGCTTTTGGCTAATGACCTCATTATACAGTGATGGAATTATCATCTCTTAAGGTTACTTAAATTCCTTTTTTTTTCTTTTCTTACAAGATACACTTCAGGAAAAGATATACAATTCAAAGATTTTTCATTAATCAAAACAAAGCAAAATATAATGAGGACAAAAAAAGAAGAGAAATAAATAAATAAAGAGCAAAAATGATACGGATAAGAATTTTTCTTCACATATTGTAAATGATATTTTTTCTGCTCTTTATAAATATACGGTATAAAAAAAACGAATTCCTTTTATTTCGTATGAGAAAAATGGATCTTATTCTTTTATAGCTTCTGATTGTTACTTTTTATATTGATTCAGGCATTTCTTTGTACTTTATTTTTCATTGCCGATATTTTGCAATTTTCATACAAATTAGGGAATTTGTATGGCCTTTTGATCTGCGAATTTATTATTAAGATGACACATTCTATTTGAGAATTTAATATAAAAAATACATATGAAGATTTAATGTAAATGAGATAAATTAAAAGGTCCAAATCATTTTTGGAAATTAAATTTATTTCTATTTTCATTGTACTGTAGGTTCAAATATCAAAAGTAGTGATACGAACGTGTAGTTTTGCTTTCCCGCTCTAATAATGCCATCATAAGGAAGAAAGATTGGCAGAATCTGTATTGAATAGTTCCTAGGTGTGACGTCAGAGGTCCTAGGAATTGGCGTCAAATTTATCGACCATTTGGTGACTTGGCGACAAAATGAATAATACTCGAAACATCGAGAATTTTCCCGATCCGTCCATTAGGAGCCGAAGCGCAGAGGAGCTGCATCGAGAACACCTGACCTGAGAGGCCTTGAAAGCTGAACGATGTAAGGCGGTGGTCAATCGAGTAGACCTAAATAGAGAGGTCTTGATCAGAGGAGTTCTGATCGGAAGACTGCTGGTACGCTGAGTGGCGTATTCTAACGAAGCCTGTGTCGTGTGTAGTCGTTGGGAAAGGAGCTATCCTGAACTGAGGAAAGTCCCGTTGTGCGAAGTAATGAGTCGGCCTTACGCCGACTGGAGTACGCTTTATCTACTTCATGCTTCACATTTGCGTGCACAACCACTTTTTACAGGAGGGCGCATTTATACACATCACAGATAGAACACAACAGAACAACCATGCTCGAATCCTGGACGTCCAGATCACGGGAAAGATGTGCAACCCCTATGCCAGGATAAAGACTTTCGTATACGTAGCATAGAGAAAACATGTATCTGTCGAAAAGTTCGACACATTTACAGATTTGTTGTAAAGACCACACATCAAATCTCCTCTCTCTTCTGCTGAATCTTATCATGGTGAGCAGATGAATAGACAGACATATTTCCAAAAATGTATTTTTCGGATCTAGGGTAATCAGTAAGCTGTCATCTATACTTATAATAAAGCTCAATGTGTGTGTGTATGTTGGCTCTCTACAGAACAGATCGTTGGACCTACAGCTACCAAATTTGGTACATGTATACCTTGGAGGTCCGGAATTTGCACCTCGGAGCCCCTTTTTTCGAATTTTTAATTAGAATTTGAATTAATTAAACTTTAAGGGAAATTTCGACGTTTTTTCGCTATAACTTCCAAAAATGTTATCGCACAAACATGATTTTTACATTAATTTAAAGATAAAAAAAAATTAGCCTTCTAATGGTATCAGTGTTTTAACGTATAACTTAAACTTCTAATTTTAACGAATTTTTAAAGAACTATTTTAATCGAATTCCAATCCAATGGCCAATTTGTAAAATATTATTAATAGGCATATATATTGTTCAACACTGTTAATTTGATCTAAATGAAGTAAATAATTACATTTTATGTAGCTTGTGTCAAACAATGCATTTATGAATAATGAGTTTTAGATTTCTTCATACTTTGCTATGCGAGCCATATTTTACAAAACATTTTTATTAATATTTTAAATAAAAGTTGTTACATCAATCAGTCTTCTAAATCAATCATTAAAACTGACTGATTTATAAAATTAAAGAATATTATTAGGAAAACGTGTTCTTTTAGAACTTTCCGCCCATCATCTTAAAGAAAATATTAATTTCATTGCCCGGAATTATTACAAGGCTAATAAATATGTGATTTAATTAAAAATTTTAGAACGCATTACTCATGGCGAACCAGCTGGTTGCCAAAGGCGGCTAGTTATGAATAAAGGAGGGATATATAGACTAAAGATGATTTTTAGATCCAGGGAGATGTGAAATATGAAGATTTAACAAAATCTCGACTTAGAATTGTTCTACTACTGTCATGTCTTCTCTTCTATATGAAAAAAAAATGCATTCCATTCCAATCTATTTAACCAAGTACGAGAGGTGATACAAAAAAGTTTACGAGCATCAGTATTTGAAAATTAGAAATAGTGGACGGGGATATTGTTACTCAGAGTGGTGACACACGGTGCAATTGTCTTAGACTGGTATTTCGACGAGATAGTATTAATACTGAGATCTGAAACAGCGACAGTAATGGTAAAAGATCTAGCGAAGTGGCCTCACACAGAGGTACGAGTCGTGATACGTTTTCTATTGGCTAAGAATGAGTCCCCATCGGACATTCATAAACGGAGCTAAGCAATGAGTAGGCATTGAAGGGCACGGGAGCTAAGCAATGAGTAGGCATTGAAGGGCACGGGAGCTAAGCAATGAGTAGACAGCATTTGGCGAAGCAGTGTCGTTCTTTTGAAGCGGACACAGAGATTGATGGAAACGTTTAGGTGAGAGGTCTGAGGATACTCCTATATAAGTCCGATTTGGCTCCCAGTGACTAATTTCTTTTCCATGCATTGACGAAACACTTATTCGAAACTAGATTCATATCAAACGGATATGTTCAAAAAGGTGCTGAAAACTGGATCAATATCCATGGACCTTATCATTACCTAGGTGGGTTAATCAAATTAATCTAGCGGTGTGGTAAATGCCTCAACAAGTTTGATGATTATGTAGGGAAGTGACAGTCACATAGGTCTCTTAATTACCATTTGCATTTTGTGTCTAGTGTTAATAAGGCCTTTTTTCCTTTGCCTTGTAAACTGTATTTTGGATAACTCATCGCATAATGTAATGAAGCCCAACCCTCTTTGCTCTATAATCTTGAATTATCACTACCTATAGCATTATCTAAGTATTTCACCTATTCTTTCTATCCGTCCGAACTCGACCAGCAGTACACATAACTGCTACTAACAATCCAATCACACTAATTTCTTATAAAGAATAAGACAGACGACAAAAAAAAAAATCACGGAAGACTACGAAAGAAACAGAAATAAAAAATAAAGACAGAAAAAAAAAAAGACCCGGACACTTCTGGCCGCGCTAAAAAGACAAATGGCTCTACATAACAGGAAGGATTCCTGTTGCTATAGCTCCTGTCGTTTCACGCTCCCATGGGACACTCCCAGGAGAAAAAGGGAGCCCCGTTCTCTGAAAACGGAGAGAGAGGGGGTAAAGGCGACAACACAAAGAAATGTGTTAACGAAAGGAATGAAGAGAAGAAGAAAGCTGGATATTCAACCGGACCTCATTTTCTCTGCAGGATTCCTTCTTTTTCAGCAGCTGGACGCTTCGAAGAGGGGAGAGTTTAAGTCGAAACAATTTGAAGAAATGTTATGATGAACAGAGAAAAAAGTGAGTTGGAAATAGAGAAAAGGTGAAAGAAAAAAAAAGAATTTTGAATCTACAGATAAGAAAAGCTCCACGTTGAAATGAGAAACGATGTAAGGTTTCTTCTAGTTTTGTTGAAATGAATAATAGCATTTATTTTCGATAACATGTAGTGCATTATTCTTTGTCTCACATGATATATTAATGCCCTTTTTTCGTCAGATTTCGAAAGACTTCCCATTGAAGTAACTCTCCATAAAGATAATTTTCTTCTAATCATTCTGTAAATAATTTTATTCATATTTTCTACATAATCATTCAATGAGCGACGGTTATAAGTATACATATAACCGTCATTCATTGAATGATTAAATGAATTAAAGTATGAATGATTAAATGATTACTAATGAAACAAGGTTGACGCCATTGCCAACTATATATGTATGCTTATTAGTCTTTTTTTTTGCTGACTATTTCCATGCTTGTTATTTTTCCCATCTGCAGTGTCATTGCCAGCTGTAATTACATTCTTGTTATTCTTCTGTTTTGCTGATTATTTACATTCTTGTTACTCTTCTCTTTTACTGACTATTTACATTCTTGTTACTTTTCTCTTTTGCTGACAACGCACATTCCTGTTACTGTTCTTTTTTGCTGACTATTTACATTCTTGTTACTCTTTTTTCTCTTTTGCTGACTATTTACATTCCTGTTACTCTTCTCTTTTGCTGAGTTTATACATTATTGTTAGCCTGCTCATTTGCTGACTATTTATATTCTTGTTACTCTTTTTTTTGCTGACTATTTACATTCTTGTTACTCTTTTTTCTCTTTTGCTGACTATTTACATTCCTTTTACTCTTCTCTTTTGCTGACTATTTACACTCTTGTTAGTCTGCCTTTTTTCAGACAATTTATATTCTTGTTACTCTTCTCTTTTACTGACTATTTACATTCTTGTTACATTTCTCTTTTGCTGACTATTTACATTCTTGTTAGTCTTCTCTTTTGCTGACTATTTACATTCTTGTTACTCTTCTCTTTTGATGACTATTTACTTTCTTGTTATTCTCCCCTTTTGCTGACGTAATTTGCTGGCAAACGTCGAAGAAGCATTGCAATATTTAAAAGCAATGTTCCATCTGGACACCATTCTTGTTATTGCTTATGATTGCGTAGGATGTTATATGCTAAATGCAATTTATATTTTAAAACTGAATTTGTATTGTATTAAACATGATATCGTTTATAACCTGTATTTTCATTACTGCTGTGCTATATTTCGCTACCATACAGATACTCTTCTGAGGGAGAAAAGTCTTGTTATTGGTTATTACTTGAAGGGTGATGTCGGATAATTGTTAGGCACTACTTACTACCACCATTGCTTTGCACCTGCTACCCATATTCACATAGGCAAGAAAATGGAGAGGGAGGTTTTATCGCACCTGAAATATGGAGATAAAATCGCAAATCTGCGGCATAGTCAAAATTCACAATAAATGCATGATTAATGTCGATATTTGTTGGTTTAAGTAAGAAATAAGGATATTTATCAAATATAACGGGCATACAACAAGCAACTATTTGAATATTGACATTCATCTATGGAAGTCAACATTCTCCAATTTCGGTCTTTCGCTGAACACACACACCCACACATATATATCATATGATGATTTGAAAATTACTTCCCTGTTTTTGAACAAGACCCCCCTTTTTAAAATGTCATTTTAGAGTTTTAATTATACATACTCTAACTGAAGAAATCCATGAGAGTGCCTTCCTTAAGACAAGCATTATATTTTGCTTTGTCGTATGATATTATTAGAATCGAATATGTATGTTCCATGTTTTCCAATTATGGCCCAGAGATCTTACTTTCACTCAAAATTTTTATACTAAACATCATTCCAAAATTCATGCATCTTGTTTAATATGTTTTCGAGTTATTATCTTCACATGCATATGGATAGATATACCAACAGAAGTGGATAATGCATTTGGTTGTAAATAAGGGACACATCAACAATTCTGATTGGTGAGAAAAGCCTTCACCAAATTGTACTAACCTTCTTGTACAGTCATTGTATGACAATTCCACTAATGACAAAGCAGGAGTTGAAACTTTCATAGGTTTTATTCACACACATATACGGACTCGGACATTTCTAAACTACCACATAGGCACAAAACAACACAAAGATAAGAGAGGGAGAAGTGTACATGTCATCGCTTCGGTACCTCGAAGACATCTGGTTAGGGAAACAGATTTTTTCCTTTTTCCCAGCAGATGGAATTAAAACTCTAGCACTACTTATCTAGTTATGTTTGTAGAATGTTTGAATTTATATATACTATGAAGAGTACGTTGAAAGGATTTTATACAAATTCGGCATGGTATTTGAAACAAATTTTAAATTCATTTAGTTGCCTAACTTTATCTAATTTTTAAGATATAGTTCCTGAAAAGATAGTGAAAAATAATGGAAAAAATACATAATTTTGGACTGAAATATATCTAAAAGGTTGAAATTCCCCCATGTTCCAAGGACATTTTAAGTTTTTTGTTTTTAACGTATAGGTGAACTTACCTATGCAGATACTTTTTTAAGGTATCCGACTACGTTAAAAACATTGGTTATCGACCACATTGACGATTTAAAAAATTCTTATTATTTCTTGTAGTTCAGAGTTTTCTTTTCCCGAAATAGTTTATCTTTTTTAGGAAAAGTAAGGCCTGACCTATTATCAGGGGCACATATTGTTCTACTAAAATTTGTTTTTGGCTTCAATTTTCTCAACATTTTCATTTTCATAAAAATTATTTACTATTAACCTGATATCCCTAAAGATAATAGAGGTATTTACATAAAAATTTCAAAGTGTGTTTTAAATAACATGGGCAATGAAATGAACCAAAAGTTTTATCGTCGATGAAATACTTCATCATTTATAGGTGATTTTAGGAAAATTAAGTTGCAAATTTATAGTAAAAATGCATATATGCGCATGTTTTTACACATAACTTCTTTGCATCTCAAAATTTTTCCTAGATTTTGGCTCATTTCATCCATTATTATATTCTAACTTGTGTAGAATATAAGTAGAGTAGATTGTATAGAATACGTGTGTAGAATATCTATATAATAACTTGTGTAAAAAAAGGATTGCTGCATTACAATTTTGTGTAGAATGTTAACCATTTTAATTAAATTTCATTAAAATTCACAGCAAATTTTCCCAGTTAAAATATATTATATTTTCAAATAATTGTTTTTCTATTTATAGTGTTTATTATTGACAATACAAATAAAAAAACATAAATAGTTTTAAAAAAACAATTTTTCAATTTTTTTTTCTTCTTTCAAACGAAGTTGGATACCTTAAGAATATGGAAACTAGTTTTTAATTATTAGGATCAATGATAACTCAATTTTCTTTTATGAACTAAACTATAATTTAACTTTCGACAGTTTTTATGAACAATGCTGAAAAACTTTCAAGGGTGTAAAAACTTGTACTACAAGAAGCTGACACGCAATCAATCATTCCGTATTAATATTATCGCAGCGGCAGTCGAGATTTTTTCCCCTTCCTTTCAAAAGCGGATGGGAAATTTAATTATAAATTTAGAAAATTTCTTGCTTTTGACACCATTCTAATTTAGTTCGCTGCACTCTTTGATATTAAATTCGTGCCGGGGATTATGTTTGAGTTTGGCACTACATGAAAGAAAAAGCCATTTTAAAATGATAATGGAATGCATACATTATTGATATCGAAGCATTATTAGAACTCGAGTGTGTATAGCAAAAATTGTTTTATAACATATTCTAGACATCTGAAATTACGGAGATTATGTTCCTGTTTAGAAAATAATTGGTCAAAAATATTCTAGGGTGTATTAATTAAAGTTGGAAGCAAATATGCATGGAAATGTTCTTTATTCAAATTATAAATAAATGATTATTAGGAAAATTAATTTAATTTGCATTAATATCTTTGTAAGTATCCGAATATATGATTAATTAGCTTTCTATGTAACAGGAATTATTCATTTTGGATAAAAATAATGTAATTTGAAACCGAAAGCATATTAAGGGGTTTCAAAATTTGCAATTTCCGTTTATTTTTGATTTACATGGAAAAAATATTTTAATAATTGTGATGTAATCTTATTAATTTAAAATAATTCTATATTTTGATATAATATCTGCATAAAAATGTAGAGTGTACTACTGAAACGCATGTATTAGTCCTTTATAAGCAATACGCTCGTTTATTTTATGGACATTTGAGATCATTTTAATGAATGTAGAATTTCTGATAGTATGTATGTAAGATAGTTCTGGATCGGGCAAAAGTAGTATCTCGTATCCACTGACATAATTGCTCTCTTTTTCATTCTAAGTAGCAATCGAATTTTTGTTTCTTGTAAGGACTTCTTGATTAATTAGAGCTTTTCACGAATTTATATATATTTTTTCTCTTATGCTCATAATCAGTGTTATAGCCAACGTCTTTCTATTCGTGATGTAATCACTATTGAAGTTATATCAACGAATATCTCCGGCCTTTTGTGTGGATTTTATTTTGAATAAATCTTTCCACTTATTTACATTTTTGGTGTTATTTTTCGCATTGCATTATTTGATTATTATATTGTTTCATTGCATTATTTGTTATTTTTGGCATGTTTGTTGTTAAGATCGTTGTATTTGCAATGCAGTCAAAGAACATTAAAATCTCAACTAAGATCGTTGTGTTATATTCCAAATTATAGTTATAATCAAGGTTTGCCTATTCTTCCTATATTCCAGACTAGAGTTATAGGTAAGGATATTGTATTTGTGTTATGTTCATTTTAATTATGTATATAATTTTCGTTATTCATTTAGTTAAGGACTTTCTATTTGTATCATACTTAAAATCATTATTATAGCCGAGATTTTATTTACATCGCATTCAACATTAGGGTAATAGATAGGAGGACTTCCTATTTGCATTGTATTGAAGATTAGTGTTAGGCTAAAAATCTTTGATTCATGTTATTCTCAAGATTATAGTTAGAAATGAGATTAGAATGGCAGTGAACTTAGAATTTCAATGGAGTTTTAGGTACTTCAATATAATCATAAATGCATTTTTCGTCGGATTTTCATTGTAAAAAAGTCGAATTTCAAGGTGCATACATTTAAATTAGATTAAAGAAAACAAATAATGGAATTAATGAACGGTTTAGAGATATCAAATGCAAAATTCTTACCAATAACGCTGACTTTGGCATGAGCTCGAATGGGCTGATTGTTGGGAGCTGGACCAACCTGAAAAAAATAAATAGAATATGTAGTCAAATGTAAACACTTTCGTCCAAATATATGAGCAACTGAATATTCACATTTACTATGTGGGATATTTTTTTATTGAAACATTTATAAAACACCCGTGCACCACAAAGTATCACATGGGGCTTACATAAATAAGTATGCAACACATTGCACAAAGAAAAAGAAGAAAATTTAAGTCATGAAGGATTATAGATGTCAATAATAACTTTACAGAATTTTTCAAAAGCACTGCTGGTGGAAATAAGTTGGTGAAAATCTGGAGACCAATTTATATTAATGCCCTTGAGAGCTAGTTTTATTTTCTGTCTTTCTCTAACAAACTTGGAACATAGAAGGAGCACAGGTTCAACATATTCCTCACCACCACTATTACAATCACAGGTAGATGATGGAAACATATTAAATTCATATAAATAATTTATAAAGTTACCATGACCAGTGAGAAATTGGGTTATTCTGTAATTAGTGAAAAATGATGGCGTGACAGTCTCTTATTAATGGATCAAAAAATTTCTTTGTTAAGTGCCATTATTTGAAATGAGATATTCATGGCTCCAAGACTCCACCATATTTTCTCTCGTAATCTTCCAGTAAAAGGATTTAGAAATATTAACGGCAACGTAATTTTGCACTTAGTGGCAGCTTTAGAAAGTCAATTAGCTCGCTCTTTTCCATAGATGCCCATGTGTCCACAAACAAATGCAAAACTTTCAAGATATTTTTATTTTTTGGGCTTGGTGGAACATTAGTGCAAGAAAATATTGGGATCGAAAATATGGTTTTCCTGGCATATCTTTTTATCGTTACTAATTGTAGATAGAGGTAATTACAGATGCATTGTTTTCATCTCATCTAATAACTAACCCTTTAACCGATGTTGTTTTCATACCGAAAAACTAGCAACACGTGATGTTTTGAGCACCTTGAATTTCTTACATCTAACTTAAAATGATTGCACACAATTCAGCGTATAGAAATTTTTATATTCACACACTGCTGGTGTCCTGGCATAGGGATAGCGTGTCTTCCCCATGATATGGATGTCCCGGACTCGAGTCCCGGTACTGCCAAGATAGTTCTTCGGTGTTTTATCTGTGAAATATGTGAATGTGCCTTCCTGTAAAAAGGGCTTGTGCAAACGAATGTAAAGCATGAAGTAGCTAAGTCGCCTTCTTGGCCCTCGTTGGCTATACTGGAAAAACAAGAGACGCACATTTCGGTTTAAATCACTGACAGTATCTGTCAGTGGTCTTGTAAAGTGCCCTCAGTAGCAACAATATTCACAAACTTTATTAACACATGAAAGGGCGGGGGATCTTGACGAAAGTAAGCTAGGTAATGCGGATCAAATCGTAGTACTACGACTCCTACCTTTAGTGAGTTGATATTTAAACCCACACGCGATATTTCAAATGTATGCTGAGTTTTTTTAAAAAAAGGAACAGTGGTTATTGCCGTGAGTCGAATTTGCGCACCAAATAAAATAGCGAGCAAGAGTCACTACTTACCACACACACATTAAAAACCATGTTGTGAGATTTTCGAGAGTAAAGGGTTTGATTATGCTACTGAATATTTGTTAATTTTCAAATGCACAACCAAGGACAACATCTAAATCTATTTCTTCGTGTATAGAATCAGAAAATCATAGTTTGGTTTTGGCGACTAAATACTATAATTTGAAGGCAAGATTGAAAATTCATTTTTGAAATTAGATAGTTATAAATTCATTCAGCTATCATGCTTAAATAATTGTGTGCGTAACACAAGGAACAAATGATTAAAGGCAAAGAAAATTTCATTATAAAACTGGTAAAAATAAACCAACGAATTTTTGTATTTTTAAATTGCATAAATGTCATTGTTGTTCAATAATATTTTCGAGAAATACAGTGAGAAATCCCAACATCTAGCCACTTCCACACCACACCAGCAGGAGAACGTTTGGCCCGGACGTATTTAGCGTGCACCATAGCCACATACAAGGCGGTTCTTCGGTAGAATCGGGCCTCGAACATACAACCCTTTGGTTTCGAAGTGGTGTCCTTACCACCAAGCCCCCACGACCTAGTTACTGCTTCCGACTTAATCTCTACAAATGCTGAAAAAGCCACCTCCTATAAACATGAAGTTGGAAAATGTACACAGGCTGTATTTATAACCAGAATAATGTTAAGGTACTCTCCCTATGTTTAATTTTCAAAAATCCGTCTCAAGCCAATTGCAGCAATTGCTCTTCTTCTGCATGCGTCAAATCTTCTAGCATAGATGTTGCATCAATGTTAAACGGATCTCTTATTCATTCAATATTTTTGTTTAAATCAGGGAAATAGTTTTCCCAAGCGGATTTGAAAACTCTCCAAATACTGTTTCATCCATTTCGGGGGTTGATTTTTGCCTCAGTTGTACCCCCATCAAACTATTATTGTACCTCTGGGGGTACGTGTACCACACTTTGGGAAACACTGATCTATGTTATGCAAGAGATTTGTGTCCTTACTCTAAGTCCACTCTTTTGGAGGGAGGGAGGGGTATAAAAAATAATTGGGAAGTATGCGAGAAAATTTCGGGGAGACTACTTCCACTGGTTTATAAAAATATAACATGAACGATTAGTTATCCCCACTTTCTTGTTTTATTTGTTTAAACATTTGAGCATCCTGGAGTTTCCGGTAACCCTAATTATAGCACATATCCGCACCGACTGCCAGCCAAAGCATTCCTTCAATAGTTTAAAGCTGAACTAGCTCGAGTAGAGGTAGATTCATGAGTTTATTGATAGTTGTACTGCCCAGGTATCTCTTACAGAATGCTGAATGAGAAGGCAACTCTGTTGCATTCCATAATTCCTCATTAAAATTTGGCTCTGTTACATTTCGGTGAGTAATTACCGGATATATGGTTGGCAATCTGAAATCGTTTCAGCAAAGTTGTGGAGATTGTTTGTGTACAAACAAGTGGACGATTTCTATTAGGAGGATACTAATTATACATTTGTTTTTTTGTTTGTATTGATGTATCCATATGTTTTCCAAAAAATTCCTATTTTATGAGCTAAAGAACGGATTTCATATATAACTGTTTTTATTTTACACACACATACATTATATATTTCTCGTTTCTTTCTCTAATATTGCTAATTTATTTGATTCATCTGTATTTTAGTAGTAGTTGTATTTGCGCTCACTAACTACAATGACAGTTTTTAAATTTTGATCTTGTTCAAATCCGAAATAGTTTTTGGTTCTGTTTCCGTAATTAGTTTCCTTTTTTCCTATATTGCTAATTTATGTGATTCATCTGTATTTGCTGTATTCGCGCACACTAAATACAATGATAGCTTTTTTAATTTTAATTTTAAATTTACGTCTCGTTCGAATCTGAAATAGTTTTTGGTTCAGTTTCCATAATTAGTTTCGTTTCCTCTGATATTGCTAATTTATATACATATATAAACTTTCGAAAATGTAATTTCGATTTATTTTATCCCGGTGGCATAAGATCTATACAAAGAAAGTGGTAAGAAATGCGTCAATCTACATCGTGACACAAGAGTAGAAGAAACTGAAATTTTTTCCATCAGTGATTATTTTAATGGGATCTTTTTGGCACGAGTAGACTTAGGAAAGGTAAATATGTTTCAAAGAATGTTGCAAGCATTAAAGATATTTATTTCTACACTCGGAGAGTTAGAACCTGAGGAATTCCTCAGTTTTGCAAAGTGCGTACAGAATTTATCAAATAAAAAGGATGGAATTGGATCAGGAAATACGAGCACATTTTAGAATGAAATTAATATAAAAT
>JAPMOQ010023314.1:9641757-9658930 GCA_026543055.1 Argiope trifasciata | reverse complement strand
TTGATGTTAATAAGGTAAAGCCATCTGTTGTATCAAAAGAGAAGGTAGTAGAGTTATGTGACTCTACAAACTTCAATTATGTATTTTTTATATACCATACAGAGAAAATAATTCTTTAGGAAGTGATACACAATTTTATGTTTCGATGTTTTAGTTTGTAAAAAATTGTCAACTTATAATTGCTCAAAAATAAAACCAAGAAAAATTTTATTCATTTGGAAGTTAGGGATTAGAAAAATTGGTCTCGAAACTTGCAACTCCTAAGGGCTCTTAGTAAATAGCCCTAGTGTTGCTTCAAAAGGGGACTTTAATATAACTAAACTAAGCAAAATAAAATAAACCTAAGACTTCTTAGAAGACTTTATTCGGTCTTGTATGAGGCAGGAACTATTTGTTCAATTTATTTAATCACGAATTCTTCTACGTTCGAACAATTTACGAAAAGAAACAGCACGGACAGGAACGGATTTTTTATATATTGTAGTTAATTATTTAGAAAAATCTCTTGGAATCTCAGACGCAATATGGCTTCATTAACGAGACAATTAATTGTTTGTTACGATGACCTTTTTCAGACCAGAACTTGAAGCCAAAGTCAAATACAAAGACTTCTCCACAAAAGGCGTTGCTTTTTGCTGTGTGGAATGAAGGGTTTCAGAAGTGGGCCATTTTTTAGATATCATGTTGGTTCATGGATTAAAAACAAAAATATACTTCAAGAGTGATGAAATTCGAAACAGCATCAAAATAAGCAGAGGTGGAAAGAAGAATAGGAGACAAACCTTTTGTTTATGGATTCTTTTTCATTCGAGGATCGGGTTGAGCTTTTGACACAAAGCCTCTCTTGGGCTATTTTGGGGAAGATAGATTTCTTTTCTCCAATGTAAGAAAAGAACTGGGTATTATGCATTTATCATACTGAAAAATAGATGCCATTGGGTTTGGAATTTATAAAGCAGCTCTCAGTTATCAGTAAATAATTTTAATACTCTTGAATCTATCCATATATATTTTTTAAAGAAAGCAAAATTATGTGATGACCATCGTAGAGGAATTGAAAATCAAAAATATTGCAAATCATATCGTCACTCAACTGTATTTTCTTTCAAAGTGTCAGGGAGACATTTCAAAGCTTTATATTTCTAAATTTTGAAACTGCTAATCATGTCACTCGAATGTATTTTCTTCCAAAGTGTCATGGAAACATTTCAAAGCTTTATATCTTTTATAAATTTTGAAATTATATTATTGGCTCAAGAGTTATTGTTTTAATAGCATTCTACATCCAACATGTTATTTACCTGCAATAAGATAATTATACGGTATCAAATAATCTGCCATTGTTGCTTTGAAATGAAGTTTGAGCATGCAAGTTGCCAAATTTTTTTCCCCTGCATATTTAATGTATTTAATACACACTTTCATTAAAAAAGAAGCAGCAGATTTAAAATATTTATTTCTAGTAAATGATAATAAGTAGAAGCACATACTATTTCAAAATGGACAATGTGCTGTTTTATTCCACACATTGGACATGAGTTTCATTTGTTGTGAGGCAAACATCAAATAGAAAGTATATTTCTTATCGCACATGAATAATTGGTCCTTGATAATGCAGTTTACTAATGTAAAAATTTGATCTTGCAGATCTTGGCATGCATGTATTTTAAACACACTATATAGCGCTAGTAGCAAAATTCCAAACTGCCTGTTTTTTAGCCTTGTAGATTTTTAATGTATTATTTTCAATATTTCATTACATTAATCAATAAAATCTGCTTATGATGGTTTTTTGTTGAACATGCAACAAAACTCTCACAGTAACGCAAAAATGACTTCACTCTTTGCAAACTGCAGGGCGAGAAACATTTTTCCAAATGCATTGCCATTTTCTCGTAAACAAACAACAGGGCCAGTTTTATTGTCCAATTGCAAAAAAATAAAAACATATATTTTTCTATGTCGTTTACTGAAAATAAATACTTTGAATTCATCCTTCCTTTTTGATTAATTCTCCATATGAAAAGATAGAGTTTTGTAATCACTTTTTCCTCATGTCTGCTAATAAAATTTTGTAACTTTGTGATTTCTCGAAAATATTTAAAAAATTTAGTGCTACGTTAATCGATGTGCTTATCTCATTTTTTATTTCATGACAGTAGCACAGCTTGGTAAATAATTTAAGAAAAACATTCACATTGTCTGTAATATTTATAACAATCAATTATAAGTTTAAAATTAAAAAAGCAGATAAAGATTTAGCTACAAATAATAGCAATTCTTTACACTCATAATAAAATGTGTTGTGATAAACTGTTTTTAGATTTTATTCCATTTTTTTTTTTACTTTTCAATTACGCAAACAATAATTCTGTAAACGAAAGAAAACAGAAAAATAAATGAGTTCGAATATCAAATCATACATGTGGTAGGTTTGGGGAGACGAAAAAAAAAATAAAGGTTTTATATTTATAATAACCAGCTGTTATTATGTTATAACAGCTGGTTTGCAAGATTTATTAATCATATTTAATTTCTATTAAGTCGTTTAGATAAAATCGCATGATCTTGATTCAGTCAAACTGTTTGAATTTAAATCTTGCTGATTTTAACTGTCTGACATATGTTTTTTTTTTATTGTAGCCCCACACATTTCTATTGGAGATCAATTCCACAACATCGTAGAACTATTATGTTCACTGCTTCTCTTTTTTATTCCACCTGTAAACTAAATAAATATTAAAAAAAATCAAATCTTTCCTTATAATGGAAGAAAAAAACACAAGATCAAATATTTAAGGAACAAAATAAGAATGATTTCGATTTCATTCACAAAAATGAAAATATTGCAGCGATATATTCAGAAAAATTAATTGAATCTGGACAAAAGAAAAATGATAAAACGATTTCGGTTTTATTCATTAGAATTAAAATGTTGTGAAATATTCATCAAAGCAATAAAATCTGAATTTAAAAAAAAACAATACAAACGATTTCGATTTCATTCACATGAATGAAAATATTGTTATGAAATATATATAAAACGTAAAGAATTGTACCGGAATGTTGTTATAAAATTTATATAAACTAAGGAATTGCCCTGGAAATAAATTTATTTGATTAAAAATATTTTTTAAGATTTAAAAAAAGTGTATATTTTCTGCTGGAATATTTTTGTATGTTAAGAAAAAAAAAATAGACAAAATTTAGTTTGTTTTAAAATCTCGCTTTAAAATCTGCTATTCTCGCTTTGCAAAATTTATCTAAGCCTGATTTGTTACCTTTAGGTCAAATGATCTAATGTATAGAGAACCAACACACATATATTTTTATTAGTAGCATAATTTATTTTGTTTGCAAGCAGTTTGACAGATCAGCTAATGTAAAATTAACATTTGAAACTCTTTTTTCCCTTTTGTAATTATATTTTATATAATGTAATAAATAACTTGAAATTAAATGCAACATGAATGTATGTTTATTTAATTATTAGTTCCTCCTTTTTTTCCTAATGCGTTATTTATTTTTTTATTTTAATAAAATTATGTTTGATTACCTATCTAATGCCTTTAGTACAAATCCAAATTATTAAATACACCAAAACTAATCTTGTATCTTTTATAATACTTTCCGAAAAATTCCAAACAAAATGTTTCTGACAATTTTGAATTTGATTCCGCAGAAAACCGAACCAGTATGATAATCATTTCCTTAAAGTCATCGTAACTATTCAATACGTAAGCCTCTTTTCCTGTTTTCGGAATTATTGATTGCGAGTTCAAGTTCCGTACATTCCAGAAATCCAACTTCAGCGACGCTTCCAATATGTTTCAAAGGGCAGAAACGTGGCATTAGCAATGCTAATTCGAAAAGATAAGATTTTTAGTGCATCCTGGCGTAGGGTGAAAATAAATACAAAAAAAACTCTTATCGATAAGTTGCGGTATGTGAAAAAAGTTTGGAAAGAAGCGTGACAGTCATCCAGAATAAAATTCAGAAATTTGATGCGATGTTAGCCTTTTTAACTAATAATATTCGTCCACAATTGTAACAATTTATTAAAGTTATGAAAGGATAAATAATAAGGAAGGTCAGACACGAATAGAGAAGACTAAATGTTTACACAAAAGTAGTTTCAAAATGCGAAATATTAAATAATAATCAACAAGAATAAATACATTCACGCGTTAAACAAGAAAGAAAAAAATGATTAAAAAAAGAAACAAGAGAATCAACAAAAATAAATAAGTTGCCTTATTAAAAGTTCTAAAAAACAAAGCAATAATAATAATAAAGAGTAAATAAAAACTAAAAAGAATGAATAATTTTACTAAATAAAAACATGAGGAAATAACAATGACTGAAAATCAAGAATTAATGAAAGAACTATTTAACGAATGAATTAATTTGTTCACAAAAAAAGAGAGAAAGAAAAAAAAACAGCAATTAAATATGGAAATAAACAATTCAGTATTGAAAAAGTTGTATAAAATCATAAATATATCTTGTTCCAAATCGTAAGATCTAATATTTGGCGTGGCGATTCTTATTGCATGAATTCAGCTGAATCATAAGTCAACATATCTAATTGTCCAAAATCGTGAATCACGATTCTAATTCTCCTGAATCAACGAAATAGGAAAAGTGAGATATATTCTGTTTATCAGAACAAATATGAAACTTAGCCTGAGACAAAAAAAAGCTTTAAAATATCGAACGATATTGAATTTTTAGAGGAACTGGTCCATATTCGTATTTCATTTCTTGTAAAACTGTGGAAACTTCCAGCTGCTGTCAAGACAGCATCAATATGTATTTTGATGAGTTATATAGCAAAACAATGATTTTTTGAAAAAATTAGAACAAAATTTCTTTTGTGGATGAAACACGTAAACTGCTTACTCCATTTCATATTTCTCAATCATACCTTAATCCATAAGACCAACTGTGAGCTTGATTTTGTATTTACCTAGAATAACATGTAATTTTCAAATTACATACAGATTATCCTTAGACGGATCATATCTATTGATTTATTGTGAAAAGATGAAGGCGACATACGAACCAGTAATAGAGTTTCCAAATTTTCATGCCAATGAAATTTAAATTCGTTTGATCCATGCAGCAGATTTAACATGCATAAAAACTATTCACAAGAAACATGTAATATCAACTTCTCTTCATTTCGGAAAATTAATCAATCGATTTTGAATTTAATGTTTCTGCCAAAACTTAAGTTACCACAACTACAAAGATTTAGAAGCTCAACCATTGAAAACAAACGTTAAAAGTACATACTGTTCGGTAAATATCATAATCTTAATCTGTTAATAAACATTTAGCAGACGATTCCATTACAGACATTTTATAACTTTTACAATTTTTTATTTAATTTAAAATATTATTAAAAAATAAGAGCAAACGAATTTTTCTTCGATAAATATATTTTATTAATATTATTTTGTGTAATAGCTGATGAGCATGTGTAAAGCTTTTGGAATCTGGCAATGGTTTGTAAATTATGATGTGGAATGAATAAACGGAACCGATGGAATTCTAAAACTCTTGGAGAATTGTTTTGATTTTTAAGAATTTAGGATGCTATACAAACTATAGAAAGCCATATATATAGTTCGAAGTTCTCTAGAAAGAATGCAACAGATGCTGCCTAATATCAAAAATATCCCAGTGCAATGGAACTATTAAAAGTTATGGACAAAAAAGTTTTATTTAAAGTGAAATAGCACTTGTCAAATATTCTATGATGCTATATGCAGTATCTATATATTTAAAATAATTAAAAAATCCAGCGAATTAGTATCTGAGCCCTAATCATTAGTTCTATTTAGTTAGTTCTTTGAGAAGTACCACAAAAAAGACCTTTGACAAAGTATGCAATCAGAAGAACAAGAGCGATTTCGTCAGTTTTATAAGCAATTTTCCAAGTACGGTTAATTAGTGATAATACACGTTTATAGCTTAAATATTATTCATAATAATACTTTTTTGTTGTAATAAGACATAGATCATAAACTTTGACTAATAAGTAGTATTAATTTTTATTTATTTATAGTCAAACACCCCACTTCCACATAATTAATTCATATTGTTAGGTTCACATAAAAAACAGCGATGATGAAAGCAAACATCGCCGAATTTATAATTTTTTTTAAGTAAGTGATTTTTTTGTTTTTTGTGAATCTGGCATCTTCCATAAAGAAATTCTTATTACGAACCGTTTATTCTTATTATGAATTCTTATTATGAACAATACTACCGTTTGTGATGTAGAAAATTAAATGTTCCTTTTTATATATATTGAATGAAAATATTTTACCTTTTAAAAACTACTTTCTGTTGAGTCTGTGACTCAGAAGTACGTTGGTAAAGTATAAACAGGTAAAGGAATACCGTTTATAAAGTGAACTTCCTTAAAAATTGGGCAAAGATTTCGGCGAAATCTTTTGTTTGCCCTAACACATATAAACAGGGATTATTGTGTTTGGCTGTAATTAACTATCAACTTTTGTAATAGAAAACTACGGTCAACAAAAGTTTAAAAAATCTTTAAACTGTTGGTAAAAGCCTAGAAACGGCTTTTGCTTACGTATTTTTTAAAGGAATTACTTTTAATATTTTTAACATTTTTAAACACAGAAAAATTGTTCGATAAATAATTATTCATTTAATAGTAGGGTTTATTTATTGTCCCAAAAAGTAAGCGTAAATAATTGCTTCTAGTAGAATTTCCCTGAAAAATTAATCTAAATCTTTTTACCATTCTGTAGGTGACTTAAGCAATAAAAAATGAAACATAAATTAATAAAACGTCAAAATGATGCACTGTATTGAATGGTAAAGGAGATGCACCGTCCAAGAACAAGGGGTTAAAATATTTTGGATATTTTTTTTATCTATAATGAGTCTTTCTCTAATTTTTTTGAGTTCAACTCTTTCTGTTAAGTAGTATAACGAACATGGCGATTTAATTAATTCATAATATAATTCAGTAAGCCCAAAAATTAAAATTCAAGTAAGGAAGATACGATATAATTAAAAAAGAATAAAAAATATATCAACCGATGGAAAGCCACAATTCCCGAGTTGCATTTATCTTTAACAGAAGTAACATACCGAAATCCGTTCATCCACTTAGCCCCAATTGATATGCAGAAATAAGATTGCAGAACATCTCACCCATTCATATTTATAAGTTCGGTCTTTTTCGAATCCGTTTTGGGCATCATCGAAAATTCCAGAGATGTTTAAAACGAATCTTCGGCAAATTCACTTACCCACCTTACTGTTTACAATTTAAAATATTTACAGAAAGCATTACGTTTCTTATTCCACGAAAACCCGCGCGAAATTTTAATAAATAAACTTCTTCTCGGTAGCGGTCCAATCTGGTATGCAAATTCTCATTATATTTCACTTTAAAATTTTGCAGCGAGGTTTTCAAAAGCTCAAATTTAATTAGAATAGCTAATGATATTCCAGAAGTTACACTAAAAGCCCGCGCGTATTTTCCGGGTTAAAGCTTGTCAATAACCTTTTGTACTTTGGAATTAAATCCCAATGACTCACTAGGATGTAGGGTGGTTTATGTCTCTGATAAATTAACTTTTGGACTCTTTAATAAAATCTGATGCCACCCTTATTAATATTTTCATTATACGTTGCTGTTCGGAAAGTTTATTTAAAGATTGTCACTCAAATTGCAAATTAGTTTTGAGTAAGAAACATCTTTGATAGACTGCGTTTAGTTTAGTCTTGAACCTTTTAGAAACCTCTTGAAAGAATATATTACATTTCGTTTAATTTTATGGTGATGGAATTATTCATTATCTGCAATATAAAAAAAGTATTGACACAGGCGGAATTATCATTAGAATTTTATAAAATTAGAAAAATTAAATCGGCATGAAATTTGCATATATTATTTTAGTGCCCATTGCTTAAATCTGTTGTTGTTGCATCTTATGGCACTTTGCAATCCCTCTGACAGTTATCAACGAGCAATTTAAAAAAAATGAGAGCCTCTTGTTTTTTTAGTAGTGCCAACTAGAGTCAAAAGTACGACTTTGCCCCTCAGACGTCAAAACCCTTTTTACGGAGTAGACTGCATTTATGCATTTTCATTCACTCTAATCACAGATTGTTATTTCGACCTGAAGCAGAGACTAATCACCTTTGAACCAGTAACCCCAGCGGCGTTACTCTGGGGAATGACTTTGTGACCACGGCAGATTCATACATGCACCAGCCACCACCACCACAGACGGGGAATCTTTGACTAGCGGATTCTAAATCGCAATCAAACGGACAAGAGTCCGATGCCCTACCAACCAGACTACACAGTCTAGTTTTGAATCTAAATTACCGTCATGATATTTAATAAAGTAAGGGAAATCTATTGAACAAATGTCAATTATAACTCTGCCATTGAAATAAATGACGATGAAACCATTAAGAATTCTAATTAATATCGATATGTTTCAGATCGAGGGTGGGAAAAACAAAGCGAAAAGAAATATATTTTATCTCATGCAGTCACAATCAGAATCTGAGTAACTTCAGATGAGTGTGGCAAGAAATTATTCGCATAATCAAATGGAAATGAAAAGAATAATGAAGATCGAAAAGAAGTTATTAGCATAAGCAAATGGAAAGGAAAAGAGCAGTGAAGAATGAAAAGAAGTTATTTGTATAAGAAAATGGAAATGAAAGAATAGTGAAGAATGGAAAGAAGTTATTAGTATAAGTAAATGGAAATGAAAAGAGTAGTGATGAATGGAAAGGAAATGAAGTATGATACGAATTATTTTATTTTACGTTGACACAATACTAGAAAAATCATAAAAAATCAATTGTTTTATTAAATAATATGATTAAATGAATCTTTCTGAATGTGCCTGTAAAATTTTACAGCTGTAATTTTATTTTTTATTAAGTTATTGAAGAATTTTTGATGTGTGAAGAAGAGTAAACAAAGTTGTCATGCCCACTTTTCGGATTCAGAATTCTGTAAAAGAAGCTCATTTGGCAAAAATATTACCAATTACCCAAAAATATTGCCAATTTACCAAATTACTTGCATCAAGTGAGCTATTAGAGTGATGTATTCAGTGCATGACTCAAAACTCCAAAGAAACTCATCCCAGTGTCATTTGGAACAAATGCTCAAAACTTACACCTGCATCAATAAAGCAAAACAGCAGATATAGCAAAGATGGTAAACAGAATAGGAGAAATTTACATTTGATAATCGTATTAATTTTTTAAAAGGTGTAATGATAACGATTTTTGATGTTTTTTTTTTCTTTATATTTTCAATACACAAATATAATAGTTTGTTTCATTAAGTTTTTGCTTTTTTAAACTTTAAACACTTCAGAAGAACTTGAATAATATTTTTAAAAGTTATACGCAAACTAGATGAATTTTATAATATGATATAGATGAATAAAAGTGTGAAATATATTTTTCTCCAAGTTGTGTTTTTGCTTAGATATTACATTTTAAAACTCCAAGACATTCTTAAAAATTGGTGTTTGGGTGTGAAAGTTTTTGTGAATTTTCAGAAATATTTATTTTATAAAACGTACTATGGAATTAGCTTTAAGGTGAGCAGTAATTTTTTAAAAATGAGAACATTTCCAAGAGAAGTTTCAAAAGCACTACTTCATTTTACATTTCTTGTGAAAAAAAACTCTTTTCTCAGTCTTCCACTCAATAACTGGACGTATTCCAAAGATTTTTTAATATCTTTCTAGCGTAATTACATATTAGAATACCATGGTTATTGCTCATTGATTTAAAATAATATATTTAACTCATCAAAGATGATTGAGAATATTAAATCTATTCTATCAATATAGTGAGCGAGATACATCAGGGAGCAAGTAGAATTTAAAAGTAAAAGACATTCATTGCATGCATTTTTGATATCTTGTGTTAATACAATTATTTACGCATTTCTCGTCTAAATTATAGCAGTTATCGTGCTTCCATGTTTCTAAGTCAATTCTCAAATTAAGAAGGAATAAATCGGCAATATCTGTTAAGAATTCAGATATATATTTTTTAATAAATGTTTGAAAAAACATAGAGATTGCTAAGAAAAAAATGGTTTCTATAATCAGAAAAAATGAAATAATAACTTCAATAAAAGTTTTTAAAATCAGTTTTTTCATAATTTGAATTAATTAATAGTCAGTAAAGAAAATCAAAGAAAAATTTTTGAAATAAAAGCTGTTTTAAAAGAGGAATGTAAGAAAAAAAATATTACACATTGAAATAGAGAATTGAAAAAGTACAATAAAAAATTTCCTAGTACTTACAACATCACAATTTTAATATACAAAAACGAATCTAATTTAAAAAAACTGTAAAAGAAATGAAAGAAAACGAACTAAAAAACAATTATGATAAAAGGCGACTAACAGCAATTCAATATCAAATTATTAGTTCGTAAATAATAATAATCAAGCGTAAATAACAAGAAAAAAGAATTGGAAAGGTGTGAAAAAAATGTTATTTAGGAAATAAAATCCGAAAACATTTTTAATTATTTTGGACATGTAATAATAAATATATATTTATAAAAAACAATTCCAAATTTTTATCAGAACAAAAAAGTTCTGGCATTTAGATTTATGAAAAAAAAAAGCTTACCTTTGCATACTTTAAGCGCGAGAAATTTCAATTAATCAAAACAAATGAAGAGTAATTATTTAAATAAAAAAAGTCCTCAGAGTCTCTTGACAGAAAAACCACACAATAAAAATGTTTTACGTTTTTTTGTCCATTATTAATTTAATTTAAAATACACTACTAATAATATTTTACTGGCAAAAAAATTATAAAACGTAGTTCATTAATAAAACTTTGAGTTTGAAATATATTATTTACTTATTTATAAATTAAATACTGCAAAATAAGCTACGATCCAAAAAAGGGAAATGATATATTATTTCTTTAAATATAGGGTAATCAAGGAATAAATAACAAGAAGTGTTCGGAGTATATCGCACTGAACGAAATATTATGAAATTTGACTACCATAAACATTAAAGTATGTGGTTTTGGCAATTAAAATTAGTACCAAAAACGCCTGTGAGCAAATTCTGGCTCTGCCATCGTAAACCATTATGTAATGTGCATATACCGATCTTTTGTGACACGATATTGGATCTAACTTATAAATCGAGCTGTTTTATCATACCATTGCTGTTCTTCGTGAATACCAGTAGTTAAAAAAGTTCTGTAGAGGACCGAAAACTATAACTTACGAAGAATAATTGAAAATTTTGAAATAACAGGAATTCTGTGTGTGCAACAAAGCCGAGGACGATTTCTGACCGTGAGGCTACTGGAAAAGCGTTGCGTATCAAGGACATATTCCTGACATTCCTACTTTAAAAGATCAAGTAACGTTACATGTCAGAATACATATCGATATGCTGCGAGCCACCGTCGAAAACCTCGTGTACCGCATGCAGTTATTGGAACATCAAGTTGATGGTCACCCTGAGCCAAATTTGTAAAATGCTATAATAAACTGCTTTTCACTGGTGTTTGGTGTGTTGCTATTTACTGTATCCATTGGCAACTATGCATTCTCTTTTGTAACACATTATGAGTTTGGATTTCTAATATCCGCGTTTTTTGGTACTAATTTTTTCTTAACAAATCGAAACCACATACTTTAAATGTGTACGCAGCCAAAGATTGTTTTATTCCGTCCTGTGCATAACACCGTAGTTAGCACAGTCTATTGCACACTATTAAACAATTTTGTGCGATATTATTAGATATTAAACATTATTCTACAATATTGCCAATATAGATCAATGTTCTACAATATTGAACAATATTGCCAATATAGATCAATGTTTCACAATATTGAACAATATTGCCAATATAGATCAATGTTCTACAATATTGAACAATATTGCCAATAAAGATCAATGTTCTACAATATTGAACAATATTGCCAATATAGATCAATGTTCTAAAATATTGTACAATATTAGTGTGCTACTAGGAACACTACAAGTCTCCGAACACCACTTGTTATTCCTTAAACCTTGTATTATACTTATTCGTATATTCCTAGTTATAAAGTTTCATTAAATAGAGTGAGCAATTGTATGACAACATTTTGGCTGTTATGGAAGCTGATAAAACAAGGTTAAAAAATGATTACATTTTTATACAGTCCCCATAGTAAAAATGTCTATTGGTCAAATGTTTTTCTTACATTCCTCTATGCGCATACAAAGTTAATGCTTCTATCGACAAAATTTTCAAAAATATAATAATTTATAAATTCATTATTATTCATTTACTTTCTAAATTCTTATAATAAATTTGGATAAAAATATTTATTATAGAAATGCAAATTTATTTAGTAAAATGAAACCGTCATATGCAAATACTTATCTCCTTTCCGTTCGAGGTTTAATAGAAATCTAGAATTATTTAATTATTATAGCTTGAAAGAAATTTGGTTTTCATGTATATTCTTTTCCGCTTTGATTGGTCGATAGTATTAAATGTTAACTTCGACAATAAAGAGGTGAAAAGAGCCTTAAGAAAGAGAAAATTTTAGCTATCTTAATGAAGTAATGTAATTTGGAAAGAAAAAAATAAAATTCTTTGCTTACGGTTGCGTAAGTGATATTAAGGCTCTTCTAAAAATGATGCACTTTGGTAATGAAGAACTCTTTGAAATGCTGTTAATTTGTATATATTCGCAGCTGCGCAAATGCAAATTTTATTAGAGTAAGCAACTTTGTATCGGTGTTGAAAATATTCCTTGAGGAGAAAATATTAATTTACAAAATATTACAAATTTTTTAAATTTGTGTATCATTTGATTACTTTGAAAATTTAATAAATTTAGTAGCTTTTACTAACTTACTTTAGCTTTTACTAACTTATTGATATAGACGTACTATTCATGAAATTTGTAACAAACTCATACAAAGATTGCTTTTTAATAGGTCGAAAAATTTTGTAAACTGAAGTATGAAACTTTGTATATGTATAGCTGAATTCAAGAAAAATATTCTATTAATTTAGAATTTTACATTTGGGGATATGTTCAAAATAATTTCATGATACATAAAATAATTTAAAACTTTTATTATTAACTTCCACAGAAGCTAAATTGAATTCATGCAATTTCTTACCTCATTCCTTTAATAAAAAATTCCATGTATGATAAATTATTGTTCACATTTTTTACTCGAATTATATCAACGATAACGTTCATGACGATAGCGGCATAGACGAATATATTAACGATTATATTGTTACGAAGTTTCGTGCCTTTTCATTTTAACAGCTCTTGTAGCAAAACAGCAAGAATGACCTCATCAAAGCTTTCTTTAATAGAAGTGCTATTCCCACTTTCATAAAATTATGCACATTGACTAGGGCCGTGAACGATCGTTAAAATTTTCAAGTTATTAGATTTACAGGCATACGAAAATAGTCTCTGCTTTCAGCAGATTTTCTCAAAGTTTTGAAGATATTCACTTAGTTGCTATACCCGTGCGCCAAATATTACTTCTCTAAATTTTTATATTTTACAGTTACAGAGTAAACATACATCCAGAGAGCCTGAAAAATAGACTTCCACTAAACTAATTCAGTTCGAAATTTGATGAAAATTTGCATATTTGATATAATGTTAATTATTCCAATTAATTAAATTTCATTCACATAAATTTGATGTATTTTTTAGTTATCCTATTAACAGACAGGCAGACGTATATAATTCCAAAAATATGTATTTTTGGACTCATGAAAATCTAAACTAAAAAGCAGAGATTTGTCAAAATCTCTACAAACAATTTTTTGAAAACTAGAAAATTTTCGAATATAATAATTTGTATCTTTACATTCTAATATCTTTCGTATATTATAAAGTAGAAGAAAAAAATTGATGTTATTGAAAAGCCTATTCTTTGAGTTTTAAAGTTCTATACAAATGATTTTTCGTAATAATATGCGTAATAGAAATGTTCATGTAGTTTGATGAAATTTTAATAAAATAAATCTTATCAGAATTTTCTAAAACTCTTTCTTGATGAACGTATATGACCCGATTTGAATTAGTTGTATTTTCAATTAAGAATGTGATTACGATTCAACGAATCATTCTAATTATACAGAATTCGATATCTCAAATCATCAGCTCTGTAGACTGATTCGTACTTTAGAATTATTTCAAGAAGAAATTTTAAAATTGCAAAGATACAATTTGAAAATTTAAATTATTTTTTAGATTAACAGATAATTCGAAATGTTTTAAATTTATGAAATCTAAATTAAGTTCTTAAAATGATCATAATAACATTTAATAATTCAATTCAAACAAAGCATAATAATTGCATAGAAAAATACTTTAATTTTTAAAGGCTTTTGTATAAATTGGATATGAAGAAACGATGTTTTTGTTTTGAAACGAAAACATAACGTAAATCTTCAAAATATTTAATAATTAATTTATTTTATTTGCATTCCCTATTCACAAAAAAGAAAGTGATTTTATTTCTTTCTTTTTCAAAATTGAATAAAATGAACGAGTTCTTTGCATAATTGAAATAAATCTTTTACAAAACTTTCATTTCTCTTTATTTACCTTTCTATTTATCAAAATATGTTGTTCTCAGAATATTTTTTTTTAAGTTGCCAATGTTTTTTCAAATATTTTAACTCATTAATTATGCTGAATTCAAACGATTTCGGTTTCTTTGATTTCAATTTTTTAAATCGTCTGCAATCAACTTAGAAATGTTGTGAAACAGCAAAATTTAAGAAAACATCAATTACAAAAGCATTGCAATATATTTGTTATTTGCATGATTATTAGAAAATTTATTTTGCATATTTTAAATTAATAAGACAAAATTCCCTTTCACTCTTTTGAAATTTCAGGAATTAAAAACACTGACTGGGGTAATGAATAGAGGCGAATAAAGTACTACTTGAACGCAAAAACATTTTGCTATTCTTGTTTTGCTTATATGAAAATTTGAATAAAAATTTTGATTAACATGATTGAAATTGAATTTGAAATTTATTAATCATTTAAATGTTTTTTTTTTCTTTGGAATAAATTGCTTTTCTGGAAAATGCGACATGAAATTTTAATATCTTTTAATTTTTGCATGTCATATATCTTTATTATTAATAAAGAAGATTGAGTGTTTTTCTGTCTACTAACGTTCCGTAAATCAGACTATAAGACCTACTTTAATAAGAAAATTGTTTAGATATAATTTGGACAGTGAGGATGTGATAATAAGGCATATGTGTTATAAATTTTAACATTTTTTTAAAAAAAAGTACTTGTCTTTTTAATCTAATTTTCAACAACACATTTCATTGCTTCTCTTAATTTATCAAACATTTAACTACGTGCCTTTTACCCTTTATTAAAAGCTAAGGAAGAAAGTTTCTTTTTATTATCTGCACAGACTATATCAGAAATAAGAAAAACAGCAGTAAAATTTAAAAAAAGAGAATGTGTGTTAAGAGATACAGTCCTCGTATCGTTTAGTAAAGTCCGGTTTCCAAGCAGCCAACTTCAGTTCACTTACTAAGACAACACGTGCACAGGAACTGTACAATAGACTAATAATCCCGTCTAGGCAAAAATTTACTATTGCCTACTCCTTCTGCGCATGTATGATTTACTGGTTATAATTGGTTGAATGTAAACCAACTCTGTATAAAGTGGGCATGACAATATTGTGAATCAACTTCAATGACGAAACGTACCTCCTAAAGGAGAAACGAATGGCTGGTGAATGAGGATGACATATCAAATGTTACTGTTAATTATTCATCCTGAGTTTTTATCTATGGTTTTGCGACACTGGCCCTTAAAAAGACCTGAAGGCCTAGACAAGGAAGTGGTTGCTTCTTTGCATACCCAGGTATAGATATCATATAATGTTGCCCAATATTGTGCGATATTATATGATATTACACAATATTAAACAATATTGTGAAGAATGATCAATGTCATACAATATTTGTGTGCTAATAGGGTAAAGAAAAACAAAAACAAATTAAAGGTAAATTTGTTCTTTTGCATATTTTGAGGGAAAAAACGTCAGATCAATTAATAAAGCAAACCTGCAGCCTTTGTTATTTTTGGTTATTTTTAAAAAGTATGGATTAAAGATAAAATTGAGCACTGTTTCAATTTTTGCATGTTTCTTAGAAAAGAAAAGGTATTTCCTTTCTATAATTGTTTGGCCATGATGGCATGGATGTATAATCTAAGGTATGAGACACGCTTTTATTGGATATCTATCATACATCAAAATGGCATAGCATTGGATTCTGAATTTGTCAAATATAAATTATATCCATCATATGAGAGCAGAAAGAATCCCAAAGAAAAGAGAAGTAAATATTTAATACAATCGAAATTTCCAGCACTGAATCGTTAAGTTTACAGTTATGATAAAAAAAAATAGATATAAGAGATAGTTTGTGCTACTAAAAATCACGAGTCTTAAGTTTTAAAATGAAAGAAAATTATAGATGCTTTCGAGAGGGATTTTTTAAAAAAAAAGCAATATAATAATTTCTCATTATCTGTTTCGCGCAAAATAAAATTTATTAAACAGATTTGCGAAAATTTAACATACTTTTTAAAAAATTCAAATCTGCTATCCAAAATTTCAAGCTATCGTGTGAGAAAGTTATCTTTTTTAAGTCACGTGGTATCAGTCTGACAGAAAAATGCCCTGTTTGTTTATATCTCATATTTTTTTCAACCACCAATATTTAGAAAAACGATGGCTTTTGAAAATATGACAATCAATAGAATTCTAATCGATCATTTTTTGTCTCTAGGCCAGAATTTTTCATTAAAAAACTAGTTTAAAACTGGTGTGAAACAATAACGTGACAACAACATGTTTTCACATGTCCCATATTTCTCAACCATCAACATTTAGAAAAACGATAGTTTTTGAAAATATCAAAATTAATAGAATTCTAATCGATCATTTTTATCTCGCGGCCAGAATTTTTTCTTTGAAAAACCAGTTTAAACTGGTGTGAAACAATAACATCATGTTTTATACATGATTACATGTCCCATATTTCTCAATCACCAACATTTTTTGTAAATATCAAA
>JAPMOQ010023314.1:9602444-9628505 GCA_026543055.1 Argiope trifasciata | reverse complement strand
CATTATATCACAGTAAACAGGAGAGAGGGAATTCATTTTCCTATTCCTTTACAAAACTAGGATTTCACGACACATTATATCACAGTAAACAGAAGAGAGGGAATTCATTTTCCTATTCCTTTACAAAAACAATGATTTCGCAAATTAGTTGCGTTCCATCGTAACAATATTACATAATATATTGAAACATTATTCCTCATTATCAAACTTTTCCTACATTAAATAGTATATAAACACTATTAAATATTTTATGATATGAAATATTATTTAAATGTTGAGGGAGACTAAAATAGTAATCATACAATAAACTCAAAGGAACAAGAGATATTATCTCATAATAAATAGAAAGAAAGGAAATCATTTTCCTATTCCATTACCTAAACTAAGTTTTCGCAAATATACTTACTTCCCATCAAATCGCAATATAAAGATTTAACATATCACGAACTTTAAAATAAGAAACTTTAAATTTCCATCTTATAGCTAAAATATAATCTAAATTGATCATCCTAAACCGTTGGAACAAAACTAAAAAAGGACAACCATTTCATTCACCACTTATTATTTAACAGAAGCTTTAATCTATGAGGTTGTCTATTTTCTATTAAATCTAGACAGAAACCCTCAATTACATTCATGAATATTCTGCCTAGGAGGGAAATATTAAAAAAAAAGAAGTAGGAATTGCTGGGGTTGCAGTAATTTCTGCGTAAATTGTATTCCAATTCTTCAGGCGTACCTCGTCACCGAGACCGAAATGCAATTTCCGAATTCATCCGCTTATCAAGATGGCGAATTTAAATTGAATTTATTGCTGCAGATCTGAATTGTAGGAGAAAATACTTCCATAAGATATGGGGAATGAAACAAAGCGATTGGTAATGTAGATCATGTTCTGGAGCTTTTAGATAATTTATAAGCTTACCAAACTGTTGAAGGTTAGTTTATTCGGAACTAGACTCTAACCATAATCGGATGAAATAAAATGCCTCACACGTCAGTGAACTTGATATAATAGAAAAGACGTTTTCGGTAAAATGAAACTAAATCGCAGTAAAATACATGAGGCTATGTATCAACAGACGTTTACTATTTCCTCGGTTAACTAGTAATGATTAACCAGCTATAATAAATTCTTTGAGATAAACTTAGGAAACTACAATGAATCACGTTAAGATACGTGAGTATATGTTTCGCTCCGTGAATGGTTACAATTCTTATCGTTAACTAATAATAATAATTTATTTGATGCTTGTTAATTATATATCAGTGAATTAAACATCATGTTACTCTAGTCTTGTTAAGAAAATAAATGCAATGGAATGCACGAGATGATTACAAATGAATATTTCAGGTTTTAATTACTGCAATTACAAATTGAGCTCTAACTAAACATATAAATAACGTTGCAAAGCTTTAAATGTTATAGATTTTAAAATATTTAATTTGATTACTACAAAAATATTATATGACTTCAACCTAGCTGTGAAATCTAAAATTATGGTACTTTTCAATTATACTGGCTCAAATCTCGCCGAGCAGAATTTTTGGCGACAGCACACAGTTACCATTTTGGAGCAGGCGATAAAACGGCGGTATTTTCTTTAAAAATGTATCGACAAATCTATCTATCTACACATTTAGAATCATGTAAACGCTATAATTAAAAAACGCAGTGATTTAAATATATTAAATTTGGCATTGGATTTTGTGGCTACAATTGAAGTTTTGAGTCAATCGTTGGGGAAAAATGTTTTTAGAAAACAAATTTAAACAGATGCAAAAACTTTCTCTATAAAAGCAAATACAGATTTAGTAAAAATGCTGAATTTAAGCAAAAGAATAATGTTTTTAATTATTTAATGACATGTAGTGTATTATATAAATTATTGTACATAAATTTTCCCCTGGAATAGTAAGTTTATGGTAGAGTATGTGATAAAGTTTTTGGAAGACCATTCCTAAAGGTTTTGTATAAAGATTCTAACGAATTAATCGCTCTGCTTAATCCATAATATAAATAAATGAGTAGCGGATCTCGATGAATTTTAAAATCTGACAATGACAAAGTAATTAAATCCAATCCATTTCCTCGCTGCATTGAAACTGAACTGCAAGCTTTGCAATATTGGACCAACAGCGGCAGCAGCATCTTGTGCAATAATAACTGAAGTAAGGGAAGAAAAGATCTCCGCTCGCGAATTCCCAATAGACAAAGCAACACCGTCGCTCCGGGACAGTTGGAAATTATAAACCCCTCTCCCAGACTCGAAATTCACCATTTTCCAAATCCAGCAGTCCTGTGAAAAGCTTAAATTCGCCTTAATTCCCGTTAATTAGATTTCGGAGCAGACAATTCCTAGTTGGATCCATTCTAAATTACACCAAGCAGATTACTTACAGGGGTAAAATAAATTAACTCCATGTTTCTGCTGTAGTTAGTTAATTTATTGTTTAAACCAGATGATTCTTGCACTCTGCTTCGTTATGACGCTCCTGAAAGAGTTGTTTTCAAAGAATAATTTTCGCCACTGTTTCGTTCTTCCCGTGCATCCCACCTGAGGTGGAAGGGGCTTCATAAATTCAGGTTGATAGAATTCTAATTAATGAAGTACCAACTAATTCGAGGAATGCAATAACATTAATTTATAGTTTGTTTTCAAGCCAGATATGATCGTACTAAAGCATTCTTCTTTCCTGGTCTGATAAATAGCCGTGAAATGGATTTTGCCACCCGAGTTTGTTGAGATTCCTACTGCTCTGGATGATTATTGTCACTTGAATGATATGTTTGTGAGGTGTTCAAAAAGAAAAAAAAAATAAGATTCGTGTGAACTGAATAAAAGATGCATCGATCGAAATTCTTCTTAAAAAATACTTCAGACATTGCCATTGATATGATCAGAACAATATCATGGTAGGAATTTAATTTTTACTGAAAATTAGTGAAATAATCCATTAACATTTTCTAATTTTAGTTAAATATTATAAGGAATAGTACAGAGGAGACGGTGAAAAATGCGTATAAATAATATATATGAGAAATGACTTTTTTCTTTCTTGTAAACATAGTATTGAGAAAGAACAGTAATTCACATAAAGATTCGAACATGAGATATTGTCAAATCTTTACGTTATTGTGCTCCTTGAATTCAAAAAACATATGATCAGAAAATATCCGTCTGTCTATCTGTTTCAAAGATTATTATAAACTCTGAGCTAGATAGTCAAAATTTGGTATGCGAGCTTTAGACCAAATTTGTCGACTTCTTCAAATGTTGAGTTAAATTCGATCGGAGGAAAAATCTGTCAGTCCCGTTACTCAAATTTGAGCTTACAAAATAAATAGAGCTTCATAGGTAAAATTCGATTCAAATATTTACTATCCATATTACAAACACCTCTCAAATATTGAATAAAATAAAACAAGAGGTTGACACTATTTCTTCCTGTTCTTTCAGAAATATACAAACTCCATAATTTAAACACGCGAGGACTTAAATGTATCAAATTTGAATTGAGATTATTTAACTTCAAATGTCATTTTGTGTCACATTTTTATTTCAATCGCCTGGAAAGGCATGTCATATTTAGCATATTATATATGTCATCAAGATAGTCAAAATTTGGTATACGACCTTCAGACCAAATTTGTAGACCTCTCTCGAATGTCATGCAATATTAGATCAGAGGAAATCTGTCAGTCCGGTTGCTCAAATTTGAGCTTACAAAATAAGTACAAAATGAAGAGAGCTTGATGGATAAAATTCGATTCACAGATTTACTATAAATATTGCATATACTCTCAAATATAGAACTAAATACAACAACAGTGTGGTCATCTTCCTGCCTGTTCTTTCGGAAATATACAAACTCCATAATTCAAACATGCGAGGAATTAAATGTATCAAATTTGAATTGAGATTATTTAACAATTAACACAAATTTTATTTTCGGATACTATTCATCGAGTACCAGAATTAATTACCAATAAACTCCAAGGATCACTGAAGAATTACTAAATATGCTGAATTTACAAACAAGGTTAATATTTCAAACATCTGCGCGGAATCGTCATGCAGAATTTTGTTATGTGGGATAACACTTTTTTTAGAAAGCATGCGAGAAAGATATGGGAATACCTCCCACTCTAGTCTAGAACACAGTACAAAATAAAGATCTTAACGTATTAGTCACTCTGCTATGAATCCATAATATAAATAAATACGTAGGAGATCGTGATTAATTTTAAAATCTGACAATGATAAACTAATTAAGTTCAATCCATTTTCTCACCACTTAGAAATTCATTTGCAGGCTTTGCGATATCGGTCAAACAGCAACAACAGCATTTTGTGCAATAATAACTCAAGTAAGGGATGAAAGGATCTCCGCTCGCGAATTCCCAATAGACAAAGCAACACCATCGCTCCGGGACAGTTGGAAATTATAAACCCCTCCCTCAGACACGATATTCTCCATTTTCCAAATCCAGCATTTCTGTGAAAAGCTTAAATTTGCGTTAATTCCCGTAAATTAGATTTCGACCCAGACAATTCCTAGTCGGATCCATTCTAAATTACTCCAAGCAGATTACCTACACGGGAGAAATAAATTAACCTCCCTGCTTCTGCCGTAGTTAGTTAATTCATTGTTTAAACCAGATGATTCTTGCACTCCGCTTCGTTACCACGTTCTAGAAGGAGTTGTTTTCAAAGAATAATTTTCGCTTCTGTTGCTTTCTTCCCTTGCATTCCATTTGATGTCGAGGGGACTTCATAAATTTAGGTTGACAGAAATGTAATTAATGAAGTACCAACGAATTCGAGCAATGCAATAACATTGAATTATAAGTTGGTTTCAAGCCAGATATGATCGAACTAAAATATTCTTCTTTCCTGGTCCGGTAAAAATGTGTCATGAAATGGATTTTGCCTCCCAGGTTTGTTAGCTTTCCTACTGCTCTGAATGATTATTGTCACTCGTATGACATGTTAGGGAGGTGTTCATAAAGAAAAAAAAATACGGTTCGTGTGAACTGAATAAAAGATGCGTCGATTGAAATTCCTCTTAATAAGTAAACACTCCAGACATTGTCATTGATCTTATGAGAAAAATATCATGGTAGGAATTTGATTTTTATTGTAAATTAGTAACATAATCCATTACCATTTTCTAATTTTAATTACATACTAAAAGGAATAGTATTGAAAAGGCAGTGAAAGATGCGTATGAATAATTCGTATTGTAAATTCCTTTTTTTTCTCTTGTAAACGTAGCATTGAGAAAGAATAGTAATTCGCATAAAGATTCGAACATGAGATATTGAAGAATCATGACGTTATTGTGCTTCTTCAGTTCAGAAATCTTATTTTTAGAAAATATCGGTCTATTTGTTTGAATGATAATTTAATCTCTGAGTTATATAGTCAAAATTTGGTATACGACCTTTAGAGCAAATTTGTAGGCTTCTCTCAAATGTTGAGTAAAATTCGCTCTGTGGAAATCTTGTCCGATTCTTAAAATTTGATTTGATAACAAAATAAGCACAAAATGAAAAGAACTTGATCGATAAAATTCTATTCACATATTTACTATCCATATTGCAAACACCTCTGAAATATTGAACTAAATACAAAAAGGGGTAGGCCATCTTTCGACCTCTTCTTTCAGAAATATACAAACACCCTAATTCAAACACGCGAGGACTGAAATGTATAAATTTGGAATGAGATTATTTTTCAAATGCCGTTTTGTGTCACGTTTTTTTTTTTCAATCGCCTGGAAAAACGTGTCTAAAACACAAATTTTATTTTCGGGTTCTATTCCTCGTAACCACAATCAATTACTAATAAACTCACCAAGGATGTCACTGAAGAATTACTCAAAATGCTTAGTTTACAAAGAAGGTTAATATTTGAAATAACTGCACGGAATCGTCATTCAGTCTAGTTTAGAAGAGAGTCCAGAACAAAGATCTTAACGTATTCATCACTCTGTTGTTAATCCATAATATAAATAAATGCGTAGAAGATCGTGATTACTTTTAAAATCTGACAATGATAAACTAATTAAGCTCAATCCATTTTCTCACCACTTTGAGATTGATCTGCACGCTTTCCGATATCGGACAAACAACAACAGCATCTTGTGCAATAATAACTCAAGTCAGGGAAGAAAGGATCTCCGCTCGCGAATTCCCAATAGACAAAGCAACACCATCGCTCCGGGACAGTTGGAAATTATAAACCCCTCCCTCAGACACGATATTCTCCGTTTTCCAAATCCAGCAGTTCTGTGAAAAGCTTAAATTCGCGTTAATTCCAGTTAATTAGATTTCGGCCCAGACAATTCCTAGTCCGATCCATTCTAAATTACTTCAAGTAGATTACCTACAGGAGCAAAATAAATTAACTCCCTGCTTCTGCTGTAGTTAGTTAATTTATTGTTTAAACCAGATGATTCTTGCACTCCGCTTCGTTATGACGCTCCAGAAGGAGTTGTTTTCAAAGAATAATTTTCGCCTCTGTTTCGTTCTTCCCGTGCCTCCTATCTGAAGGTGAGGGGGCTTCATAAATTCAGGTTGATAGAAATCTAATTAATGAAGTGCCAGCAAATGCGAGGAATGCAATAGCTTTAATTTATAGGATGTTTTCAAGCAAGCCAGATATGATCGTACTAAAGCCTTCTTCTTTCCTGGTCCTGACTATAAGATTGATTTTGCCTCCCAGGTTTTTCGGCATTCCTTCTGTTCTGGATGATTATTTGCACTCGTATGACATGCTAGGGAGGTATTCATGAAGAGAATTAAAAGAAGGTTACTGCAAACGGAAGAAAAATCACTTTGATTTAAATAGCCATTGATTTTGTAAGAAAAATATAATGTTGGGGGTTTTATTTCTGTTGAATGAGGGTTCCATAATCCACCAATGTTTTCAAATTAGGTGTTGGATTCCATACTATAAGGAATGATATAGCAAATTGATGAAAAATGCGTATATGTAATCCTTAAAGTATAGAAACAGATTAACCTATTCAGAAAATATTTTAGAAGTCAAATATGGATTATGTGAACTGAAGATAATATACTGGCCGGAAACTTTGCTGAGCGAAAAAATGTGAGTTGTTTTCACCAAAGAATTTTTCATATTAAATTTATATTTTCAAAGGATGGGAGGTTTTTCTAGCAATAATAAATGAAAGCGTATGATCATCATGTATAACACATAATTAGCGCGCTTATTTTATTTTTTCAACCCAAACAGAATGATAATGAGATAAAAATTATAACATTAGAAGATAGGCAATATTTATAACTCTATTGGCATACCTGTCCCCCCCCCCCATGGTAAATGATGTCTGCGTAATCAGTTTGTAATTTCAAAATTTATTAAAACAATTATTGAAGTATGTTAATTAAATTTTTAACATTTGTTATATTGTCTTTCAAATTTTGTAATTTTCGAATACACTACGTTTCTGTATTTTCAACATTTAACTACTTCGAAATCTGAATATTCCAAATTTTACAAAAGTTGATAGTTAGAAATAGAACAAGCCTTTAAACTCTCAGAAATGATCTTCTCCAAATTTTCAAGTATACTTTCTAATGAAAATAATATTAACCTCCTAAGCGTGAAATTGTAGTTCTTGGGGAAGATCATGAATACCGTGGACGTCTTTGATAAACATCAATATGCATGAAATGTTGATGTTTGGTGTCAATTAAATAGTTTTACTGAATCTACAGAATGATCACCCTTAATATCTTAAAATAGAAATGCCTATTTGTATTTAAATCCAGTTACCAGATAATCAAATTTGTGCATTAGACTGTTTCAATGGATTAAAGACAAAATGTGCTGGCGCCTTGGTATAGGTGGTAATGCATCTTCCCCGTGATTTGGGCGTCCTAGGTTGGAGTCCCGGTTCGGGTAAGGATGTTCTTTTTCTGTTCTATCTGTGAGAATGTGAACTTATATCCCTGTAAAAAGGGGTTGTGAAACGAATGTGATGCGTTTGTAGCTAAATTGTACTCTTGGCCGTAGATGGCGCTACTGAAAAACAAGAGACGTACAAAATTCGGCTTAAGTTCTCTAACGTAGTCAAGCGGGCTTGTCTATGACAAGATTCACCATTAACAACAACAAATCCAAAAGATGACATAGATTAGTTTGGTTTAGTTATATTAACGCCCCGTTTTTAAATCGAGGGCTATTTTGAGACGGACCTCGTAATTTCGAACCACAGTCAGATGACGAGGACGACACCTGAACTGGCACTACCCTCTCCACAGCACGCCACACCAGCGGGAGGACGTTTGGCCTGACAGATTTAACGTGCAAGAGACCCCCTCACACGACGGTTCGTCGGTGGAATCGAGTCTCGAACCTGAAACCCTCCGGTTCCGAAGCCGAGACCTTACCACCAGGCCACCGCGGCCCCAAGATGACATAGATCTGAAACCGTAGTCACAAAATCAAATGGCAAACTTTATAAACTTAAGTCATTGCGTTTTTAAGTTATCGTGATTACAAGCCATTAAAAATGCAGATCAACAAATGGTCAACCAAATGCGATTTTAGTTCATAATTTGATATTTTAGGTGCTTAACTTGTGTATTAAATTATGTTTGCCTCGCTTTTTAAATTGTATAGGGATAGAATTCTTTTGTACTTGAACATCGAACAGTTCTTTTCTTCGATTTTCACTAAATGGAGTTCGCTCAAGATTATATAGGTTTCTATAAATCTACTGTAAAGACAATAAATCAAATTTCATCAGTAAATCCCAAACAGACTTTGAACTGCTTTTACAGAATGTCAAAAATGTGCCTTTGAACTTAAGTTTAAGAATTTAAGACCATTAAGTTTTGCTAAAACCTCAAAATCGAATTTTTTGATGATTACAGAATTGTCTCTACACTTATTATATTTGAAAATTAAAAAAATACCCAAAGTTTGTCGAAAAGATGCAAATCTTTCACTAGAGTATTCTAGTTATTATTCAATATTATGTGCCAGGAAAAGATGTAAATCATTAAAGACCTGGGGAAAAAATGGCTCATGCTTTTACCATTATTGGTTGCTGAAGCCATGCTCTTAAAATATGAAGAAATTGACCACCGTGTGTGTGATAGAAGTTATGATGATTCCATAGACGTATATGAAAGGAAATAAGAAACCCTTCAATATTTAATCCACCTTTGAGCTACAGTGATGTTCCTCATGAATGATGTTTTATTTTCCTATCAGTGATGAAAATAATTCTGAAGGTTTTAAATTTTACTAAAATCTTAATAATTTATTATTCAATATAACCATAAACTTCAAAAAAAGATCTTCACGTTCAGTAGGACTTTTTTGTAGGTTTACTTATAACTGGATGTTAAACTGGCAAACAATTTCAAAAAAAATAAAAATTGAAGTGATATTCCTATTGTTTTATTTTTGTACTTGTCTGGTTTACCTTTTCAGGAGTTTGGGGGAAAAGGAATCAATTGATGTAACACAACGTGTCGTCGGTGTTAAAAATAACAATAAAAAGAATTGTTCTAAATCCGTAACATTGCTTCCCAGTGTACTTAATATCCTAGAAGGGAAGCGAATTATTTTTATCACAGACAGACATAATGTCAGAAAATGTGCATTTGATCTTGGTCAAATCTACAACGAAATTTTGTTAAGATGGCGTGTTCTAATTTTTTGATTATTACAGTATTTTCTCTATATCTCATTTACTTGAAAATAAAAATAAAAATAATAAAATGTTTGTCGAAAAGGTGCAAATCTTTCACTAGAATATTCCAATTAGGATTTAATATATTTCGGAAATACATACATATTATAGACATTTCCAATGAATGTTGAATGAATAACAGTTTAATGATTCTAAAGTCGAATGGGATTACTTTCGCGGTAAAGTTCTAGTTCTAGAATATATAAGAATTTGGCGAATATCTGTTTCAGAGCTCGAGATCTGTAGTTTCTTCTCGAATATTCAATGTACTATAAAAGGAAAATAAAAATGCTAGAGACGAAACTAAGTCAGTTGAGCGAATTCTTTAGTCGAAAGGTTGATTATGAATTATCTAATTGAAATAAGCTCTTATGTAATCAGTGATTCATCTTCCAACATCCTATTGATATATACAAGTATTGTCTTTATATATTGTAATCCAGTATTTTACGTTCTTGGGAAGAATAAAACATATTATTTGGTTGCAAAGACATAACGTTGTACACTCGGAGACACATTCTGTAACAATATAACAATATATCTGTAACAATATCAACATAACAATAACAATATATCTGTAACAATATCAACTTGTACATCACTGATGAAAATAATAAGAGTTTATGATTTGTTTTCTGTACATTGCCTTCAAAAATATATAATTATTGTGATGACAAAAATTTACAACTTACTTGACACTGATATTCGGCTTCGTCGTCCATCTGTACATTATGTATTCGGAGGTTGTATATACCTTTTGACGCATCTACAATCATGCTATATCGTACGTAACCAGGAATGGCTGCGTCAAAACCTGTAAGAGAACCGTAACAAATCAATAAATTGTAATAAAAAATTTTGAAATTTGATTTAAACAAAATATGAGAAATTTCTGATTGATGCTTCTGCTCGGGAAGCAGAAGTTATTCTTTAATTAATACAATTAATAGTTTTTTTTAAATAAAAATATAGATACAGTCGTTTTGCTAGAAAATTATTTTTTTCTTTTTTACTATTATCCTTGTTTGTTTTTAAAAAAATCAAGATATCTATTATTTCTCTTGAATTTTAGTAAACTTGCGTCATTTAGTTGATATCTATTTTTCAAACATTTTTTTTCAGAACACACGTACACACATATATACGCAAGCGCACACACATGCGCACACTACGCGAGAGTGAAATATAAATCGAATAATATAATTTGAAATTAAACAATCCAATTTTCATCATCTGTTGAGATACCCTTGTTAAAGTCATAGCGAGTACAGAGTATAGACCGAATAAGCATAAAAAACTATTCTGAACTTGTTTAGTTTTAGAAAGGAATTTGTTGACTCAGCGTTTTGATTAGATGGGAAAATGAATCGCCTGCACAGAGTAAAAATAAAAATTATAGTGACGCTGAGTTTCGAATGATTAGCTAAATATTTTGAATAACTATTTGTTTAGATTACAGTCAATCTGAAATTACATCGATATTATTAGTAAAATGGTTCATTATTAAAAGAATTTCTGAAATTTTTCAAGAATTTAGTTAAAAAATAAATAGGTTAAATCACAATTACATTTCGAAAATAGTAACTACTGTATTTTTTTTCGGAACATAAAAATAAAAATAAAAAATTTCAAACTTCTTATATACCAAGAACTCGGAGATTTATCGAAAAACGCATTCCATCTTTAGAAGCCTAAAACATGTCAATTCAAATGAAAATCTATAAAACAGCTTTCAATTCCTAATTGATTTTGATTTGTTGAAAAAATAAAAGCAACAATTTTCTCTTCAAATTAAAAAAAGGATTTAAAGTCTTTTTTTTTCTTTTTTCAGTTTGTTGAAAAAATATGTTTCTTTAATGATCCCATTTTTATGTAATTTAATATCACCAACTGGATTCTGTTCATCTTTTCATTTGATACGAATTGGATAAAAAAAGATGCTGAACCAGACAAAAAAGGAAATATTAAAAAAATCGTGCATAAATCTGGGTTTTAGTTCCTTAAAAAATTCTATCCTTAAGATAAAAAATGGAGCAGAAACATGAAATTTTAATATAAAAAATATTTATTTAAAATAACGCATGAAGACTCTGACTCGATTAGTTATTCTTAAGAGACTTTTATATTTCTCAATTTTATTGTAATTTTTAACGGATGATTTGTTTACATTTTGAAAAAAACCACTTGAAAACGTTATTCGATACTCTCTACCAAAACAAAGCAAATTAGTCTTAGTTGAATAAATTAAGCATATGTTATACTATGTTATATTACATATATTGGGTCGTTCGGAAAGTCATTTCGTATTTTTGTGTCAAAATGAAAAGAAATTTTCGTTTAATGAATAAATTATTTATTAAATTATAAAATTGCCATTCTGGTCTAATACCTTTTGCCATTCTGGTCTAATACCTTTTGCCATTCTGGTCTAATACCTTTTTGTAGTAACATGATTACACGCTCATAAAATTTTTGGTCTTTGCTGTAAAAAAAACTGATCGAGGTGGTTTTTGGCCTCCTCATTTGAAGGAAAAATTTTGCAAATCAGTTCTGGTACTGATGTACTGTTAACACATCTTCTCCACATATATTGGCTAATTTATTTCTGGCTTGAACAGCATTTTTACCTTTTATAGCAAAAAAGAAAAAAATGACGAAAATGCTGTTTATTGCTCTCCATATTTAAAAGGGCACCATCCAAAAACTACTGCGAAGAATCAGCTGCACTTTTTCAGACTCAAGCCTTGCTATATCAGCTCTTAAAACATAAAATGAGTAAGAAATTGGGTGTGAAAAATGCAATTAAATTCTTTGTCAGGAAAAAACGAAATTACTTTCCGAACAACCTAATACATTACTATGTTATATGTAAACATTGTTAAAACCAGAATATTAGAAACACATGCTTACAACCATATATGAAAAGCAAACATTTGTTTCATTAGTTGACAAAATAACAAAGTATTTTGAAACAATTTAAAAACAACTACCACATGAAAACGATTCTTGTCAAAACGCAAACGCTGACTCAAAACATTTTAAATGTTTCTGTTGGAATTTCGTTAACTAGTAATATTTTGCTTCTAAGAACCAGTCTTTTCAATGAACCCTTATTTCTACATCATTTTACTCTCATTCTAACATAGAAATTCAAGAGTTCAGCATGTTTTCTTTATTTGCTTCCATTCCACCATCTTGCTTTTTTTATTCTTTTTTTTTCCTCCCACACAGCTTCAGCAGTTCTCTAATTGGTTTAGCAATTCGTAATCCTCGTAACTGTTTGATGAAAAAAGGAAGTACTAAAAAAATCTACGAAGAAAGAGTAGAGAATGATCCTGGAATATATTCTTTAAAATTGTTGAAACGTATAAATTTGTCGAGAGAAAAAAAGTGCTGATTTTTGACTTTGCATGTGATTTTACACGCGTCGTCAATCCTTTTCAAGACACATTCTTCTCAACTCCAACTTCTTTCTCTGCAGAACATTTTTTAAATGAGAATAAAATGTGTGTGTCACAGATGGTGCTTAAAGTAGTTTTGGTACATTAAATATTTATCAATAACTTCATATATAAATTTTCACTTTTGTATAACCAACTCGATACTTAAAAACAGTTTTTTCATTCAATTTAATGGAATTTTTTTAAAAAATTCTTTAATTGTTAATTACTGTTTGTGATGTAAATGTTAATGAATGAATTAATGTTTGTGTTGAAAATCTATTCAGTAAAAAAATTCTGGAAGTATCCTTTAGGAATGCTTTTCTTTCATATTTTCGTATATAAAATGTTTAATTATCATACAATGCATACTGAAAAATTAATCTTGCTTTTTTTTCTGCATATTTCAGTAAATACAACTTTGGCATTATGTTTGTCCATCTATTTGCCTATGAACACGATAACTCAAACACGCTTTCAACTAAATAATACTTAGTGTGCCTCAAGTGTACAGATTTCTGTCAAATTTTCGACGGAATACTTCAACAGGAAACATATCTAGCTGTCTGTTGGAGTAAAAACAAATATGATAATTAAAAAAACTTGTAGAGCTCGATTAAGGTATTAACGTAGTCGGTTACGTTTAAAACGTTGGTTATGGGCAACATTGGGGAATTTTTGTTAATGTTATATCTGTTATATTTTTCTTCTTCCCAAACCAGTATACTTCTTCTAGGAAAAGGAATGCTTGGCCAATCATCCAGAATCGCAGATTTTTCAACTAAAAATTGTTTTTAACTTTAATCTTCTCAAAACGTTAATATTGATAAAAATTCTCCACTATTAACATGATATCTCAAAAACTGATAGAGGTATTTACACAAAAATTTCAGCGTGTTTCAAATAGTATGAGTAATGAAATGAACCAAAGGTTTTATTGTTGGTGAAATACTTTTTCATTTGTAGGTGTTTTTTGAAAAAAATATGTTGTAAATTTATGGAAAAACTGCATATGTACGTATAATTTTATCCATAACTTTTTAGAATCTGAAAATTTTTAGATTTTGTGCATTTCATTTATCATTATATTCTATAACTTGTCTACAAAAAAAATAGGAATGCTGCATTACAATTTTGTGTAGAGTTTTAACCGTTTTGATTAAATTTCACTAACACTTAGAACAATTTTTCTTATTCCACAAAATATGTTATATTTTCAAATAATTTTGTTGTACTTATAGTATTTTATATTATAATAGACAAATCTACAAACCATAGTTGGAAATAGTTTTAAAAAAATTCAATTTTTCAAATTTTTTCTTCTAATGTAGTCAGTCGGATACCATAAACGGTATTCCAAAATTAACGCAAGATTTAAATTTTTGTCCAGTAACTCGTGCAGTAAAATGTTGGCAATTCTATAAAAGACAATTTGATAGCTGATAGCTTAGAGTTAGTAAAAATGGAGCGCTACATAATTGAATAACGTTTTTTTATTGTTGAACAATATTTCAAAAATAACGAAAGTTAGGCGGCCACAGTTAGAAAATTTGAGAATCTGTCCTCGTAGATTGGTAGTTTGTGAGCTTTAACAACATTGATTTCTTAGGGAGTTATTTGAAGTCAAAGATCTATGCACAAAAGCCCACAAGCACGCATGCATTGAGGGAGGAAATTCAAAGGGGTATCGATAAAATTCAGTCAAATTTATGCAAAATGGTTATGGAAATTTTTGATAAAAGAGTGCATATGTGGCAGCAAAGTCATAGGAGCCATTTGCTTTATGTGCTGTTCCATACATAATCCTATTATGTGTACTTAATGATTAAAAAATAACCTAATAATTTAATAAATATCAACTATGGATCTTTATAAACCTTTACTCTAAATCCATCAAATGGTTGACTGTGCATTCGAATGTGGAAATTCAGAAATATAAACTGGGATTCTTAAAATAATCCCTAACCCTAACCTAAAGCGGAAATTCAGAAATATACCGACTTAATAAATGGGATTTGTTAAACGTTTTTACTCTTAAAATTGTAGTGCCGAACAATTTTTTAAAAAATAGATCAAAATTAAGGCTTAGAAAATGCGTCCTTGTATATCTTCTTTGTTACCAACCATAACATGTTCATATGTGAACTATGTCATTCTATGTTAAGACCGGAAAATGAAGGACATACTATTACACTTATGGCCTTTATCATGCCAAAAATTTGCATGAACACAAATTTAGTTTTACATACTGAAAATGTTTGGCACAGAAAAACACAAAGTACCAATGAGAGTTTTAATAGTATTCTGTGGAATATTGTATCTAAACATGTCTGAGTTGAACTCTGAATCCCCACAATAGGGGTATTTATGTCTGTAATACATTTTAACGAATGTTTTATAGAATTAATTTAAATATCCTTTAGGTTGTTGGAGTGTATCCTAGTGCAAATTCAGTTAGAACATTTGATGAGCTCGACAAAGACAGAATAAATGAATTTAAGCAACATTCACTGCCAAATGAAAAAAAAAATGCCAGAAAAAATTTCAATGATTTAAAAAGGAAATTATTAAGAAATTAGCAGTAAGAAGTTATAAGCTATAAATGTAAGGAATTTTAAATATGTACGACCATAATTTTTTTAAAAACAAGTTACTGTATATTTTAAATGCATTTTTCCAGAAACTGATTTTTATACATTTCTCGCTCACTTCAAATCAACTAACACAAAATATTATTAAAATATAACTATGAAATTTGATGGATTTTGCCTTTATACTATTTTCTAGGGAATGAACTAAAAAAATTTAGATTGAGGGATTAGTTTTTAATTTACAGCCTATTGTTTGAATAATAATGTCATAATTTTGCTAAAAATTTCATTATAAATCTCAATTAATAATATGAGATCGTGATTTCTTTTTTACTTCTTTTTTATTTCTTTTATTCGATAAACTCATAAAATATCAGTGTATATTATTAATTACAATAACCTACCGACATGTCTGTTATTATTCAGGGTTAATAAAATAATATTGATTGTGCAAGAAAATTGAGCAGTTAGTTTTTATTAAGCTAACATGAAATATGCACGCGTCTTTTTTATCCACAACGCATTTTCTGCACATGTTGAAACAACTCCAAAAGTGAAATCAATTCTTGTCTAAATGTAGACTCAAATCGAAATATTTCTGTTGGAAGAATAGAAATTTCCAGAAACAAGCAGAATTCCACTTCTTAACTACCAGTCTTTTCATTCGACTCTTGTTTCCACGTCATTTTCTCCAATTTCGAAGCAAAAATTCAAGATTCTTTGATTTTTTCTCTACCTTTATTTTCTAGTTCCCGCCATCTTGCTTTTTATTACTTCTCTTTTTTCCTTCCACATAGCTTCAGCAGTTCTCTAATTGGTTTAGCGATTCGTAATCCTCGAGATTGTTTGAGGGAGGAAGAAAGTACGAAAAAAAATCTATGAAACAAAAGAACAAAGAGCAAAGAATTTGTCCTGGAATATATTCTTTAAAATTGTTGAAACGTATAAATTTCAAGAAAAAAAATGTGCTGATTTTTGACTTTGCATGTGATTTTACACGCCTCGTCAACTCTTTTAAGACACGTTCCTCTTATTTTTCTGTGAAATCTTTTTATAAATTTGAATAGGGGCGACGATTATTATGTGTTCATGTCGCAGATGTTGGGCTAATGCAGCTTTGGTACATTAAGTAAGTGTAACTACAATTTCCGATTCCAATTTCCACTTTTGTGTAACCATTTCGATATACATGACTAAATTTTTTCATTTAATATATACTTTTGAAATAATAAAAACCGTTTTATATTCATTATGAATAACTGAAAAGCAAAATCAGCATGATTTGTTGAGAATGAAACTACATATTCACGATTAAAATTCCAGATAAAGTTTCATTTTGTATTTGAAAAGGTGTTTAGTCAACTCTACATACTTTTATCATGATACAATTTTGTAATAAATATTCCATTAGCTTACTAAATCCAATTAGTTTAAAATTTGTTTCCATATTAATATTAATGAATTTAAAAAATATTAATTCTTAAGATTAAAAGGAAAAAAGGAATTCAAATAAAAATCAGTGGGAATGGTTTCCTATAAATTTTCTTCTGTACAATCTAATAAAGATGTTATCCCAGAGAACGCTTTACATGGTATTGGCGCATAACGATTACTATATATTTATCTATGGCATGATTTGGGATTTTCTTACTGAATCTATTGTGTGATCCTTGGCGAGTTATTTGGCGATTAATCCCTGACATTCGGTCTAAAGTATCCAAAAATCGATTTAGTGTTTTAAATGCGTTTATTCTAACCGACTGAAAAAAATGACTAATACACTGTTTATCGAATAGTATTTATCGAGTGTCCATTGTTTTATAGTTACGTTGTTTAATTATATTCGAATAGCCAGATAGACAAATTTCCTTTGAATGGATTTTAGACAGATTTTGAAATAAATCCACAAATTTAGTATAACAATCTTATGTCAAATTTCAGCCGTATAGATTAAAGTATTTTTGAGTAATTTTAGTCACATACAGACAGAAGGACGAATATTTTCCAAAAAAATGTGTTTTTCTGATTCAGGGGGGTCTAAAACTTAGAGATTCAACAAAACGCGATTTTTTTGTCGATTACATTACTTTTTCTATAATTCGTATATAAGGAATTAAAAATTCTGTAGATGAATATAAACGCTTGTCTTTAAAATAATTATAGCCGGTACAATTCTAATATACCAGCGTAAATCTCGCCAAGCAGACTTTTTGGCCACAGCACACAGTCGCTATTTTGACGCAAGCGATAAAATGACCACGACTTGATTTAAAAATGTGACGGCAAAAGGTTACCAGCGGCGATAATCCGTTTGGCGTTGATTGCATCATTATTGGCGACTTTTCACTTGCTCCGATGTAATGGAAAAAAACCAAATAACTTTTGCATCATATTCACTGCCTTTTACAACTCTTATTTCAACCCCGTTCTTACTCTATTTTGCCTGAAAACAATATATTTTTGAATTAAAAGCATGATAAACAATTTTTCTCACGTTGTAGCGATAAGTGGAAGAAACAGACTTGTTACTCGAGACATAAAGTTATCGACGGCAATAAAACTTTCACGATAAACGATATACAACAGGGCACATTTTCAGCATTTAGAATCGTAACCAAATTGTTATTTCTCTCATAACATTAAAAGATACGACGCGAAAGCCATCCAGGAACATAAAATTCGACAACCTACTGATTTTTTAACCTGATTGAAGAGAAGAAGATCCATTAAAACGATTTTATAGTCCAATTTTCAAATTTACTCTTGTTTTAAAAGTGTAAATTATTGGGAAAAGTGATGTAATGATTGAAAAACTCAGACATTTAGGTCTTCTTTTTTCCGGAATCTACAGTTATTTATTTTCTGTTTGCTTTCAAAAAATCAAAATTAGTGAGTTGAATCAATTCATGTTAGATAATAGAGCCAATATAATCTTTTTTTAGAAACTACAGATGCATCTTCTAAGAGACAAAATTGTATGACATCATAAGGAATAGAATTACTGCAAATATATGGCACTTGTTAAGAATTATTACTCGAATAACCTGTATGATAATCAATACATCAATATGAGAATCTAGTTGGATTCCCTAAGAACAAGAATAACATTGATTCTAGACTAATTTTTTCCGTAAATGGTTCATTCCGTCATCAAAATAGAGTTAAGTCGATACCAAACATTATTATATTCATAGGAGAAAACAAAATTTGCTGTTTTACGTGACTGAGATAATGAAACTGATTTAAATTTCGTCAAAACAACGAAAGAGTTGTTGAAAATTATACTAAAAAGCATTTATGAAAATTATCAAAATTCAGGGAACAATTACACGAAAACTAAATGGATATAATTAAATACCCATTAAAAGAATATTTTTAATTTTTAAATGGAGGAAAATTATTTAGTGCAATAATACCGTTGAAAATTATCGCGTTAAAAATAGGACAGCATTATATTTAATTTTTAATAAATTAAATTATATCTAACATTTCAAAAATACTTCCCGTAATCAAAGTGTATTCCAAATACATAGACGCACAGTTCGAATTCCTTGTTAGTAATGTAAAAGGAAAAAACAATAACATCATTATAAAGTAGATGAAAATAATAGACAAGTTTCAGGAACAGCTGATTAATTATCTTCTAACTTTCACATTTCACAAGACAAAACCGACAAGAACAGGAAAATACTCGATTCTCACTAAGAATACAATCGAATAATGACCCCCGAAAAGGATAATGGGAAACGTCTTGATTTTAATAAGGTAACGGCATCTATTGTATCAAAAAAAGGTAATAGAGTTTTGTAACCCTTTACAATTAGATGTTTCATAAACAATTTGTAGAGATTGGATCATGAATTTAGAGAGATTTTTTCTTACATTTTAAGTCAGCCAAATATGTCAAAACACCTCGAATTTATAATAAAAGTTAACTAGGTTAGAGTTTTTATGCGTCGTATTTATAGAAAGCTTTTTTTTAAAAAACTAATAGCATTAAAGCTTTTAGAATGCGTAAAATAAAAGGAAGTTCATTGAAACACACGAATACTGCGTAACACGTTTATAAAGATATACAAGGATTATAAAAATATAACACTTCCTGTCTTTGTTATTATAACATTTTCAAATATTAACGTATTCACAGCTGTCGAAAAACGGGCGAATTGCCAGTGTACAAAACAATAAACAGAAAAAAGATTCATTTCTGTATTCATCTGCTGTAATTTTATCGGTTGACAGTTACACAGACAAAAATATTTGCATAACAATAACACTTGCGTACCAATTTCGTATCTCTTTTCATTTTGATTTACATGGCAGGTCTTCAATAGCAAATGCCAAATGCGACACAGATTCACAGAGAAAATTAATGCAAAAGCTAAAATAGAAATTTAGCAGACACATAAGAAAGCTGAACGAAAAGAAACGTATTATTTTAAATTTCTTTCAAGTAAAGGGGGATTGTAGAATAAGCGGATTTGTCAATGTGTTTGTAAATCTGCAGCTGCAAGAAGTTATCAGAAATATCCCGAAATTTGTATGTATACATTTCAATGTATGGTCTCATAAGATAAAAAGATAAAAAAAAATTAAAACAAAATCGTGCTAGTGAATCAAATGCTAATAATATTTATGTAAATTAAAATGTTTCGATCATTCTGTTCCATTTTTCAGTGCATATTGCCTGCTATAAAACTATTACTATACTATATATACTATATATATTATTTTTAGTATCAGTGAAAATATACTTTATTGATAGCGAACGTGAGAAAAAAAGTTGGTGAAAGCATAGTGGCTTCGTGTTCTTATATTTGGGACAGGATGACAAAAATTTCTAGAACCCATTTCACTAGAAACCTACTTGCATACGAGTTAAGAGTATGTTTGATTTGCTTTTTAAATTGAAACGGGCACCATAGTTGGGCATTAAAAATTCAAAGAAGATCTATTCCAGGGATATTTTATAAATGACGTCTCAAATTAAAATTGCGATGTTTAAACCCAGTATAAGAGCTAACGTGTAATTTTTAAACTAAAACTCGAAAGTAAATTCTGTGATCAAACAAAAAGATATAAAATTTTTCTTTTTTAATTGAGTGTAGATACATTTATACTTCTTTTTGCATACGGCCAACCACCCCACCATCACTAAACGTAAGCAGCAGGTCGAAGACACACTTTTAATAATCACTGCCGATTTTGAGAACAAAGTTTGAAAACCACTAATTTTCGGTTTTGAAGTTAAAGTCTTAAACAAATAAAGAAATCAACTTATATTCCGATGTTCATATCGATTTTATGGAATGATAGACATTAAAGATTTTTAATACAAAAGTTTTTTTTTAATAATGCAACAATTTTTCGCTTAATTGGAACAGTCTTTTGATTTTCAGCTGTTACAGAACTATAGGAAAATGAAAATTTCTATCTCAAAACGCCATTTTATTCCTCTTTTTGTGCTAGATAGCTTATCTAAAAGCCCAAAATGCGACAAAACAGCGATAATGCAGCAAAAAAGAGCATTTGTATGCATGGCTGTGCCATCAAATCGACATTTATTATTCAAAAGATGATGTTTTCTTGTAGCCAGTTGCTACATCACAGGAGTTTAAAATTCCAAATAAAAAAATGACCGTTTTACACATTTTGTTCTTAATATTCTCATGTTCAAGGCGTTTTTTCATAGTAGAAGATTTAGACATATACTTAATAGAAGTACTTTTACAAATTTGTAATTTTTTCCCTGTATGTTGAATGGCTTTCGATATAAGATTTATATCGAAAACAGTTCAAAATTATATCTAGCTCCGTTATTTGCCGCCAGGTGTTGCTATAACGGATTTCACCGTGTAGTGCTTGATCATTTTATTACTCAAAGACACTAAGTTCGTGGTAATAGTTGTCGCTGTTCTCAAATTAATGTGAGTAGAATGGCATCCTATGTATAAACTTTCTTATCCTATATCGAATATTTAGAAGATATCCTGAATATATACTTTCCTATCCTTATCTAGTTTGCATTCTATACATAAACTTTTGAGAAAAGGTGATACTGGGTTCTAGAGACCATGGTCTGAGAATATCCGCAAAACGTACCAGACAATCGTGTTATTGGAGATTGATAGATTTTCTGAATAAAATCTACTTAAAGCCTTCCACCATAACCTACAATAAATACTTAACAGAAGATTTAACCAAATTTAATTTCCGTACCTTTTACAGCAGATTTAACCAAATCTAATTTCTGTACCTTTTAGAATCCCTTTCAATAATATCAAGGTTAATTATTATTATTTTTTTAAAAAATACGATTCGATTGTATCTGTCGAACAAAACGCCATACTGTTTCCAAGTAGAAATAACAAAATTTTCAAACAAATGTCCTAAGAATAAAATGCACAGTTCAATGTACAATCATTTTCCACTTTTTTCCTGCTATTTTCTCAGTTTTTCAGTTCCTAATTCAGTGAAAACAACTTTATATGAATGAAACTAGTTTCCTCCTTATTATTCTCTAATAGGACAAATAAATGCGTCGGTTAACTTTAGAAATACGTTTCAGTTTTATTATACATTTTACTATTCGTACTCTTCAGACACAACCGGGGGAAATTAAGAATTTGAAATTAGCTTCATTCCAAAAAATGCCGCTGGCATTTCGGAGATTGATTATTTGCATTTGTGCGACTGCTGTGGACATTCTTTGTGTGGAGAAGTATCGGCTGGGGGATAGAATTGCAAGACTGTTATGGCTGAAAAATGATTCGCTATTTTCAATATTCACTTGGGAGTTCTTTTTTTTTCGTTTTGTTTGGAATGTTTGTTTCTTTTTTTTCTTCCGGTTCAGTAGTTTTTGATCGTTAATGACTAGAGGATATTTTAGGGATCTGAGATTGGCAGAAGAGTTTGCTGTTACTTTGGTGTGTAACTGCAAAGAATTTCATCTCTTTTGTTGCATGATTGCTTGGAAAATAGTTTGCTTATTTTAGCTTCAGAGTGGTAGTCGTAAATGGCGTGTAAAGCAATAATAATAAAAAACTTTTCTGTGTTTGTATTTTTTTTCTTTCGTTATTAATTAATTGTTTAAAGATAAAAAAGCTTCAATTAAATTATTCCACTTAAAAATTTCTTTTGCATTTCGCTAAATATTGCGAATACAAAATTTTCGAAGCAACATTAAAAATTTTGCATAGCATGGATAAAGTTTTTAAACTTTTGGTGAGATATGGAATCTTTCTGTCTTAGAAACTGATGCGATTAAATATCCTTTTATTTTAATTTGAGGACAGATTAGTGATTTTTGATTCACCGGTAGTTTTGATTGTATCTACTTTCATATCAATTTCTTATACATAACTTAATAATTATACTCCCTCAACAAGCACCATTTTTAATCATGAAATTGTGACAAATGCTAAAGCCATGCTATATTAGTTGCCTTATATCTATTCTGTTAATAGTAATCATAAACCATCCTACTAACATAAAATCATTCATGATGTATAGAGCATTGAACCAAATTTCAAGGGATTCACTTTTTTCAAGTTTATATGGTACTACAAATTTCACTATCTTTTATCTATCCCTATCTTATTCTTATCACTCGCGTTTTGCCTACCAGCGGTTTCTAGAGGGATATTGATTGCATTTAATTTTAGTTATCGATTAAGTATTATTATCATGTGCAATTGTTTTGGTTTCAGTTTTTTGAAGTCTCAAAATGGCAATTTATCGCTTTCGTGGCATCCATTTTTCACATTTAGGGTTATTAGATATATATTTATCGCCAACTCAAGTCACAACTTGAATTCCAAATTATTCATTATCTGAATTCTTACGAATTGTCTTAATTCATTTAACTCAATAACCAGTTTAAACGGTTTGAAACAAGCACGAGGCTATCATATTACTCACTCATTGATATTTAGAAAAAGTAAAATATTTAAATATTATATATATATATATATATGGTGATTTTCACGCTTGATTTTATCGTATAGAAAATTTTTAAAGTAATATGCCATTCAAAAATAAATGAAAATAAATTCAACGGCTATATGATGCTTGTAATTTTTATTAATTGAAATTTCATAATTATTGAATGAATAGAATTTTAGTAGCGTTCACATAAATTTAAAAAAGTATTATGAGAAAAAGACTTAGTCGGGAATCGATTGTTTCTAATTCCATAAATTAATTTACAAGCGAACAGTTCTTCAAACCTATGCACTTTGTTTAAAAAAATCTCTTTTGAGGACATAGTGAGAAGCTGAATATAATAGATGACAAATAATGACTATTTATTTTGCAAAAAAAAAAAAAAAAAAAAAAAAAAAAATGTGAACCATAGGTAGAGTAATAGTATAAAAGAACAGCGCAAGTAGAAATAAAAAATAAAACGTTTTTAGCAAAAATTAACAATGCAGCTAAATAAAATAAAAAAAAATGCAGCTGGAGAGCTCACTTCACGATCAACACTCCAAAAAAGAAATAATTACCTCTCGCGATTGCATTTTCACTTTCATAAATTTTATGACAAGTTAAAGAATTTTCTTCAAATTCTTTCAGAACTAGGCTCCTATTTTCTATAATCGTTTCTATTGCAAAATATATCAAATCCTTCGTCAAATCTCTAAAAGGGCGCCATGTTTGTCAACAAGGTTAAGTTAAGTTTAGTTCAGTTATATTAACGTCTCGTTGCAAAGCACCAGAAAGCCTGTTTCTGAACGGATCTCGTAATTTTGGAGGTCAAAATTTTGTAATTTTGAACTAGGAGATCAATATAACGGCATAAAAATCTGTGTGATGATGTGGCGGACACTCGATCTGTGTCCCCCTCTTCACACCACACTAGTGGGAGGTTGTTGGACCCTAATGGATTTAAGATGCAACATACCCCCACACACGGGAGTTCTTTGATGTAACAACAAGGTTGAGGGTCCGTGACTTAGCCATCTATTTAGTATTTATTAAAAAATATCTATTTTTTTTAATTCTTGGTTTTAAATTATGAGATTAAAGTGTAAAATTTTTTTTACAGATTTTCATAACATTGCAATTTCCGAGATCTGTTAAACGTTTCCTATTCTCTAAAAATAATTGTTAAAATTTATTTTTTCGTTCGTATAAACCGGTTTAGGTCTCTGAAAATCACACTTTTCTTTTAACGATTTCTGTAATGAAGTATCAACAACGTCATGTATTGCAAACATTTTCTGCTTCTCAGCTGCCCAAACATTATCTACTTTATCCAAAACAACTGCTTCATTATACATCCGGTACGCCAAACACGAAACCAAACGAACAATCTCATTCACCGTGAAATAAAATCCACACTCCAGCGTCACCTGCGTTTCTGTTCCTGCTATTTTCACAGTTTGCAGTTCCTAATTCAGCGTAAACAAACTGCTATAAATGAAAAATGTTTCTTCCTTATTATCCCGTAATAAGACAAATCGATGCGTCTCCGATGGATGTTAAAACTCGGCTTCATTCTTATCGTACGCTTTACTGTCCTGAATAAAATCACGCATCAGAGCAGTGAAATTGGGGAAATTATACAGAATCTGGAATTAGCTTCATTCCAAAAATGCCGCCGGCATTTCGGGCATTGATTATTCGAATTAGCGTAACTGCAGCGAAGGTTCTGACGAGGGAAATATTGGGGATAAAAGTTATTTCAGATGCAAAATGTTTCGTTGCTTTTCCAATCTTCGCTAGGGAATACTTTTTTTCTCTCATGTTTGTTGCTTAGTTTATATATATTTTTTATTCTCTAACTTTTGGCTGTTAATGACTAGAGGACATTTTAAGGATGTAAGATTGGCAGATAATTTATGCTGCTCCTCTGGAGTAATTAAAAGGAATTTTGTCGGTTTTGTTGCTGATTGTTTGGAACGATTTGCGTGTTTTTGTTCCTGGATGAAAAGTCGTAAATGAGAAACGGTGTATAAGAAGAAAATGAATTTTTCATACAGTAAGATTTTTTTTGTTCTTTTGGATAATCAGAATTAATCTTATGTAAATATTTTGATCGCTTTGGTAATAAATAATGGTTTGCGAAGTTTTAATGACAAAAATTTTGGGATGACATATTAAATATAAAATCGTAAAGTAACACTTTTTAAACTAATATAATGAAATATTGGATGCAAATTTGTCTGACGCAAATATCTTTTGTCATTTCATTTATTTTAAACTATCGGAATTGAAGTGGTTTACTACATCGACATTGCTTAGTTCAATTAAATTTATATTATATATATATATATATATATATATATATA
>JAPMOQ010023314.1:9585666-9600654 GCA_026543055.1 Argiope trifasciata | reverse complement strand
GAGGATTTGAATAAATTAAGTACATATAAAATTAAGTTACAAAAAAAATAATATTTTTTTAAATTTGGTGAAATTATTATTTTAGAAAATACATTTTTATGAAAAAAAGGAAGAATAAAGTATATAAACGAATTATAATAAAGACGCATTGCACTATTAAAGTAAGAATTCGTATCATACCAATAAATTTTGAGTGGTAAATTAACACAATTCTTAATGTAATTTATTCATATATCTCTCAAAATTTATTGGTATGATACGAATTCTTACTTTAATAGTGCAATGCGTCTTTATTATAATTCGTTTATATACTTTATTCTTCCTTTTTTTCATAAAAATGTATTTTCTAAAATAATAATTTCACCAAATTTAAAAAAATATTATTTTTTTTGTAACTTAATTTTATATGTACTTAATTTATTCAAATCCTCTCACAATTAGCTTGAAAGAGAGTTTCTTTATTCTAAATAACATTTGTAAAATGTTTCTAAATTTTATTAATTCTATTCTTAAAAATCATGCAATGCATTGTTACGCATTTCCAATTACATTAAGAAAACTCACGATTTTCCAATCACCAGTTTTTAAAATTTTGTAGCTATAACTTAAAAAAAAATTGTTGAAGTTCATGTTTTGAATTTTTCCTACATGACTGAATTTTAAATTGTTTATAAATTATTTAAAAGAAAATCTGAACTCGAACGAATAGAAAAAATGACAATTATACAGATGAATGGATTTTTTTTTTTTTTCATATGAAACAAATTTAAGATAATATTATTAAAACAACTTTCGAATAACTGAATTGTTTTAAATACATGCAAGTATTTGGAATGATTCTTAGATTGTTTTCAAATTTCATATAGGAATGGAAGAAAAAAAATATCTATGAAGATGCGATTTTGAAGATGAATTTAAGTAAAGGCAAAAAATAACAGATTAACATATATATATATATATATATATATATATTGATGATTTGCAGCAAGAGCTAAAGATATAACTAATCATATTTCGTTATTATTTTTTGAAATATCAACACAATTCCGAGTAAAAAATAATAAAAATAAAACATATTTGATAAATTTCTAATTTTTTTTACATATTTCAGATATTAAAATTTTATTTAAAGAAAAGGAAAACACTAAAAGATGATTTTTAAAAAAGATTGCTAAAATTAGCTTACATTTTTTTGGTTGCGTTTAATTTGAATCTTCAGTATTGTATGAGTCCATTAAAACGAATAAATTACTCATGTTTCATTAGGTAACTAAATGGGTCATTAAGATATTGATTTTTATGCTCGTTCTTATCAACGAAAAACACACTTTTTATATTTATAGTGAACATTAAAACAGAATATTGTTCAAACAATCCTGATATATTAAAGAAATCATTCAGCATTGCTGTTCTAAAATTTAAAGATGCAGCTAACAGAAAGTGCGAAAAACACTTCGGTACCATCAGGTGTTTGACATATGTTATTAAATGATAATATGACGCATGAAAAAATACTGACTCAGGAAATGTTTGAAACATTGTTTCGGAAGTTTTTTGATTGTCAAATTTTTTGCCAAACGATTTTTTCCCCTTTCATTTTTATTAATAAAATAAATGTTGATGTCGTATTCCTTTTCCTATTTTTTTTCATCATTTCTAGAATTAGTTTTTTTTTCACATCTTTCATATTTTGCATCTGAAATGGAATAAAAGCAAAACATTTATAAAATGTTTAAAGTTAAAGCAAATGATTAATGGCAAACGGAATCCGTTGATATATAAAAATAAAAAATTAAAAAAAAACATTATACATCTGGCAGCGGTAATGGAGACTCTTTTCACTGTTGCCAGAAGTTAAGATTGAAATGAATTTTTTCCCCGAATTCATTTGTTTTCATTCCTTTCCATTAGAAAAGAAAGACCTAAAAATAAATTTTCAAAAAAAAGTAAGAAAAGTAAAGTAAAAAAAAAAAGCTGAACGTTTATCATAAAAAGAAATTTGCGGAGTAAACTGGAAAACATATTGTAATGGTAGATTCCAGAACTTTTTAATGACTTTTTTGGGGGATTATGGGAGATTTGAAATTGCTTCCATTGATTTATTACCGGATCGAACGAATGGGTTAGAGTTTGAATCATCGTAAATTCTAAATGGATCCCGTTTAATATAGGCAGCTTGCCTTTGATGACGACTATAAATTTTTAATATTCTTAGTGTTCTAAATAGAAGAAGAATGTACAGTTAATAGGAGTGAATTTTAATAGCCAAATATTGAAAGGAATGGAAAAATTCGTTGCTTAAAGAAGCTAGAGGTAATAAGAATGAACAAAAAAATGAAATAAATGCTTGGTTAGGAGAAAGTATTCGTCGTCAATAATCTTTAAACTTTTTCTTTTTGCTAGAATTCCTAAAATCAATTATTTTTATTCATTCTTCTTCCGCATAAGTTAGATTAAATGTATTTTTTATACCATTTGAAAAGTAATTTTTTATATTTGAATGATTATTTCTAAGAAATATACGCTAAGTTATAAGGCTTGGTTCTTTTTATGGCACAATTTTTTTTCCTTTACTTACAAATTTGAATAATCTATGTTAATGGAAATAGAAGCAGCTCTCATCTTCACTGTTTTTTTTTGTTTTTTTTTTCATTTGAATTTATTATGGGAAAATCAGCGAGTTTTTTTTATTTACATAATTATATATCTTTTCAAATGCTACATTCAATTGAAAATCGTCTGAAAAATGCAAAGTAGCATCAAAGCGTCTAGACATCCTTTTAAAAACATTTATTAAAAACTGATTTTTATTATTTGATGGTTTTAACGTCTGATTTTGAAATTTGTAGTATCTAGATATGTCAAAAAATTTATGACTTGTTTTGTTCTATAATTTTAAGAAATAATCTTTAAAAAAAGGTGAAATCTACGATCGCAAATTTCAAGTTATCATTTAAGAACCTTGTTATTATTTTTAAGTCATTTGTTGTGTTAATTAATTTAAGTCATTAACCAGTTAAAACGTTTTTAACTTTCATTTTTAGTACTTCTAGGTGGCAAACAAATTTTGAAGTTCGACAAATTCTGTTCCCAAAGTTTTGGAGTTGCACTAATCTTTTTTTAAATATCGACTCATGCGTAATTTAATAATCTCGTGATTCTTTCAAACCGGTTGAAACTGGTTTATGACTTAAACTAATTAAGATAATTCGCAAGAATTTAGTTAATGAATAATTTGGAAATCATATTGTGACTTTAGCTGACGATTAATAGCCAAATGTGGAAAACTGTTTTTTTTTTTTTTTTTTTTTTTTTTTTTCTAATTACCCTAAAAGCAAAAATAGATGCTTCGAAAGCGATAAATCGTCAAATTGCTTACTAGACATTTTGAAGCTTCAAAAAAAAACCTCAAACCAAAACAATATCATGTTCTCACATGATAATAATGCTATATGAAATTAACACCATTGATATATGCAGAACATATATATTATCACATTATAGTCATTATCTACTGAAGTGCTTCATAATTTAGAAATCAAAATCAAACTCTCGTGATTTTTTTAAAGTATTGTCAAAAGTGTATATGTGTTTTTAATTAATTGGCAATGGTTATACTTAACTGGCACTTGCATAATTACCGATTATATATACTCAAATTAAAATCAAATATGTTTTAATTTCCAAAACATTAATTATTGGGTTTTTTTTTTCATATCTTAAAAACCGTTTGCAAATCAGTGTGATAATTTTTTTTTTATTTAGTTGATTAACTGGTCCTTAAATCAACAAATATCCCTAGAAAACTATACAGTTGAAAATTTAGAATGCTTTAAAAATTTGGGAATTAATTTTTCATTTGCTTTAATATATAGATATATTTCATTGTTTTATGGTAATAAAATATTTTGTTAATTCAACTTGCTATTATATTTGTTACTGCTTATAACGATTAAATTTCAATTATTAAACTATCTAGACTAAAGGGGTGTATAAGCGACAAAACAAGCATTACTTTCGAACCCTTATGAAGAGTAATCTCGCCTTACATGAGCTTTGCACTATAATTAAAGCCCAAGGTTACATGAATTCAAGTTTTATCATAGGAAATGTGCAACACCGTAAAACTGTGAAAAGGTGAAAGATTAACCCAAAAGAGCAACAGCTCTTTAAAGTTATCGACAAAAGTAATCTTAACTCTGCAAAGAATTTTAATAATAATTCTCTAATAATTACTTTGCCTGCTATAGAAATTTTAACTTAATTCGACTTTTCAACATTTCTTCTCCGAATTATTAGTTGAATATATTTTGTCTTGTTACTCTATCTACATATACAATTTATATATATATATTATATATATTCTAAATTTGGTGGATATCTCTGATTCAGATTTCCCTAAGTGCAAAAAATATATTTTTCGGATTAAGCCTGTTTATTGGATATAGAAAAATAGCAAGATAATTGCAAGTAGTTTTGATTTAACTGTATAAAATTTGGTTTGTAGTCTTAATATTTAAAACACCTTTGGTTTTTTTCTACTTTGCTATACAAAGGAAGTCTATTTGTCTGAAAGCACGATGATTATGAAATGGAAAGTAGCAAATGAATAAAATTTGACATTCAGAATCAAAAACGTAGATTTTTATTCTAAAGATTCTGAATTAAATCGTCAAAATCGGATTGCAACTCTTTCTGTATTTTCACAAGCATCTTTAAGGCCATAGTTTAAAAATGCTGTTTCTAGTGGCACTTGCTATTGACAAATCCGCCATTGATTGACTAAAGAGACTATTGATTGACCCCTCATTGGCTACAGAGCCATTGCTATTTAATCGGAATTGCGCGTCTCTTCTTTATTTTCAGTAGCGCCATCTAGGGTCCAGAGTACGACTTAGCTACTCACGCGTCACAACCCCTTTTAATGGGAGGACTTCATTCATACATTGCATTCACTCATCCACAGATCGTAATTTAGACCTGGATCAGAGAACGATCACCTCTGAACTAGTACCCACTGTGATATTACTCTCGACATGGTGGATTTTATGAGGACAGATTTATACTCTCGCCAGTCACCACACGTTGGAGATTCTTCGTCCAGCGGGATTCGAACTTGCAATCAAAGGGGTCCTGTCCAATGCCCTACCAAACAGGGTACCTCTGTCTAGTTTAAAACTACAATGATTTAATTAAAGAAAATATTTGTATGAGATTTCATTGCTAAAATTTCTAGTTCTTCGCCAAAGTTTGGTTTCATTTGGAGGAAAGTTAGAAGCTAAGGGACCCTGAAGGCATATTTGGTTTATGAAACATACCGATTTTCTATTCCATGAATAGCAGCCACGATACTCTATGGAAAAGGTCTCGTCTTCGGGACCCGAGAGTTCGAAATTCGAGACCTTATTCCACTGAAGAACTTGCAGTGAAGGAGTATCATAAATAATATAACAGTATGAATCTCTAAACTACAAATTCCGTTGAGGCTGATTGCGACGTAACTGCTGCGTTACCCATCATCCGGGTATTGACACGTGCGATGCTTTAAAAAGACTATTCTTTCCTTTAATCTACAGAATGCTCACCCCCTCAGCATGATAATGCTTGATGATTTGACAACAAAATCAGTTGTTTAATTTCTCATGTTTAAAAATAAATGAAATTTTTTTTTAACATGTCGCAATAAGCTTAATCAACCACAACCACCCGAAACGACAAACTGCTATGTAAGCGGGTTTGGCGAGAGTTTATTGAAAAATAGATGGATTTACAAAACACCGAACATATTTTAAACTATTCAATTCCTGTTCCGAATTTTATCTATCTAGTAATTATCGTATTAACTTATATTCGAACAGTCGAACAGACGTTTCTCATAATTCAATAGAAAGCTGCCAATTTGCTTAAAAGATCATATCCCGAAATTAAACCATCTGACTCACATCGTTTTTGAGTTATCTTTGTCACAGACCAACGGATATTTCCCAAAAATGTTTCTTTCGAGCTCATGGAGGTCTAAAAAGTGAAGATTAGTTAAAATTTCAAGTTTCGATTTATTGACAATTACAATACTTCCTGTATATTTTCATGTACAAGAATGGATGGAGAAGCGTACAGAGGGTTTGCTAGCTCAGGTGACATGCTCGCTATCTGACTACGGTTCAAATTTCCACAACACAAAAGATCATGTTCCAGACTCTGTAAATAAAAATCAGAGCACTTTAAGTGGGGATGTTTCATAAAGTATTTAGGTGTTGTGACATCTTAATAATCCAGTAACTACCACTAAACATCGGTGGCCACTTTTGTATAGTGGATAAGTTACTGGGCTACAAATCGGAAGATCGCGAGTTCGATCCTTGGCGGAATTCAATCTACACATTGGCACAATTCCGCCAACACCTTACGTCAAATAGGATTCACAGATTTTTTGAACCGAATGAGGTAATGCTCACGTGTTAAATGCCGATATTAATATCGACGTTTGTTAACATATCTTACGAAGGAAAATAGATAAAAGCGGCAACATGCATCAGACATTTTGTTGCTAAATGCTAACGGGCATGCGCCATTATGTTTGTTTATATTTAATTAATTAAATTGTGAGTAAAATTATTTGATTTTGATAGTTTGGTAATTTGTCAAGTGGGGATATTAATTTATGGTTGTCATTAACATTAAATATTTTAGAACTGTAGTAACTTTTAAAATCATTATCGTCTGTTACACATATTGTATACTTTATATATATATATATAAATAAATAAATTCTGATTTTTTACTAAACCTCGCTTTATCAAAATTTGTTATCTGTTCGATTGACTTTATTAAAACACATTTTAATTTATTCCAAATTGAAACTATGCTTTAAAAATGTGAAAAAATTAAAAATATGAAGAAGCGATTAAAATTATGTATTGAATATTCTGTTGCTTAGCGAACTGATGAACAAAATGAACAAAAGAATGAATTTTCTTTTGAGTATTTCTTTCGTCTGGTAGATTCAAAATTATTTCAAATCAATGTATATATACAATGTATATATTATACATGATACAGGGTGATCAACGAGCCTGAGCTAAGCCCTGATTTCAAAATAAAATATTTCTACACAAAAGATTTTTAGAATTATGCGGTAAACTGTAGGTTTATTAGCAAACTGTAAAAATAGTGTACAACAGTTTAGAAAATTTAGTTACAAAAATCGTTAAAAGATGGCGGTCTGCGCTGAAAAACTCTTTCTCAGAAAGGAGTCTTAAAAAACAATAAAGTGAAGCGGTCTTTGTAATCAAAATACAATTTTTTCAAAATGTTCGCCGTTCGAAACAATGCGGCGGCGTAATCGAACAATGAAATTCGACATTACGTCTTGCAATGCCCCAACGGAAATGGAAACACATGCAACACTATTCAACGCTCAAGCTCAACTAGAGTGGTGGGATTGTTTCTATAGACCCCACTTTCTTTCAATGCTCCCCACAGAAAGAAGTCACAAGGAGTCAGATCGGAGTCAGTCACACTGAAAGCGTCTATGGGCATTGTGATTAGAGTGCCAACTGTTAACGATTTTTGTAACTATATTTTCTTAACTTTTGTACAGCAGTTTTACAGTTTTGCTAATAAACGTACCGTTTACCGCATAATTCTATCGATCTTTGTTGTAGAGATATTTAATTTTGAAATCAGGGCTTATTCGCTGATTACCCTGTATATACTATACATTATGCATGGCATATACTACTATACAGATATACACTATATAATACTGTATATAAATTATTCATGTTACTTGTAGTTTAATAAAGTATTAAGTTAAATAACTATAATTTTAAAGGTACAATTGTAATGAAAATTCTAAAAAAAAAAAGATGTGCAGATTTTATAAATGTTTGAATATACTTGTCCCAAAAACTCTTGTTAGATATCGTTGCATGATGCCTTGAAAAATATAGCGAAAGTAATAACACATCTTGGCTAAATTACAAAAATCCGATTTCATACATTAGTCTTAAAATTAAAATTGTTAAAATACTCGCAATTAAGCTTTTTTGTTTCAGAAAAATCCAATAAATTTATTTTAAAAGTTTTCTACAACAAAACATATTATCTCCGTGAAACTTCTTAAGGTATTTAAACAGTTTTCACTACAAGAAATTAGAAACATAATGAAACCTCTTTCAAGTGAGCGTAGACTAAAGTTTAATCCATCCTTACACAACACGCACCAAGTTTAATTAGCTGGGCAATGTTATAAGTGATGGAAAACTTGAGGGTAAATTTCGTGTACTCTTTTCATTAAAAGCAAAAGGAACTTCTACACACCAGTGAAAGGAATAAGATATTTAGTTTAACAACAGGCATACAAACCTGCAAAGGGAAATTTCTCCTTGAAAATTAAACAAAAAGATTTTTAGTTAGTTTTGAAAATAATCTAAAGATATTTAGTAACACGTGTCCTTTAATTCTTTCAAACAAAACACAACAAAAGGAATTTATATCCAGAGTATTAACAACTCCAAGAGAAAATCTTTGAAACAAAAATTTGGAAATGTTAAGCCGAGTTTCAAATTACTGTTGCCATCATGATGGAGAAAGCTGACGAATCGCTTGAAAGAAATGAAACAAATGAAGTCCTAATTATGCCGAATTGTGTACTTCGAACGAAGGGATAGAAATCGTTTGGTATTAAAATGTAAGCAAGACTAATCTTTTCCATTTGATAAAATGGAGGGAAAAAAAGCATTTTATTTTGACGGCATTGCTTAGAATATTCGTGTTTTAAAAGTTTTGAATTAATGAGCTGCTTTCCATTTCTATTGTTTGAAATCTTTTGGTCGCATAAATTTATGCTTGTTTTCTTCATATAACTCTACATTTACATAAATAATGCTCTAGAATTAAGAATCGGAAGTTGAAGGACATCGAAGTAACTGCTTTAAGCAGGGCTTCGAACCGGAACTGAACCGAAAATTGAAAACCGGAAAAAACCGTTATTTTGGTCGGAACGAAAACCGGAACTGATTTGGATTTGGATTTGAATTTCTGGCGCAAGATCCTGATATAGAATATACTGCGCCGAAACAGCGTAAAATTTCTCCATTAAGATAAAAGTAAAATTAGTTTTATATTGTAAAAAATGTAATTGCTTGTGTTCAAACTACTCAAATGTTAAAAAAGGGTGAAAGTTATTAAAATCAGACTAAACTTCATGTAAAATTCCAGCATCTTTAATATATAAGAAAATGTTTGGGTGATGAGTTTCACCCAATAAAAAGTCCAAGTTAAGATTGACGGATTTAAAATAGTTACGTCGAAGGTCAATAAAGCGGGTGCATTCCATCAAAATGTGACGAACAGTTAACACAACTCCACAATCATCACATATTGGGGGAGGCTCGGAAAAGAGTAAAAATCTATGTGTCAGGCGAGTGTGACCAATACGTAGTCGGGATAAAATTACATCATAGCGTCTACTAAACCGGAACTGAACCGAAAAAAATATCGGTTTATTTCGGTTCGATATATCTTTCAGTCATTTTGTTACTGTTACCAACTTATCAATATTTTCTAATTTAACGTCAACTTTATATAATATAATATAAAGTTATATATTTTTAATAAAAATAATATATTTTTTACATAATTATTGCAAGGACAAGTGCACGATGTGAGAGTCAAACGACGAATGTGGGTAATCATGAACCTAGTTGTCAAATGCGATTTTGATAATGGATAACAATGCCAAAGCTCGCCGTCCTCTGCTCACCGCTCTTATCGTACCTGCTGTTTGTATCAATTCACATAGTGTACCAATTAAAAAAAGAATAAAATCTTCTAAATTTTGATAGAATTACATTTTTTGTTTATGATAGAATTATATTTTTAGTACAAATAAGAATATACATAAAATGAAATTATTCATTTGGAACTGAACCGAAAACCGTTATTTTTGGCAGAGCGAAAACCGGAACTGAACCGAAAACCGTTTTTTTTGGCGGAGCGAAAACCGGAACTGAACCGATATTAATTTTTTAGTTGAACCGGAACGAAAACCGGAACAAAAAAAATTACGGTTCGAAGCCTTGGCTTTAAGAGACATTTCATCTGAAAATATGAGAAATTTTCTCTCTTTTCTGTAAATAAAGAGAGATGTGTCTGCTTCCGAAAAACGAAAAGATCATTTTGACTTAAAAGATACCTGTTATGGCACACATACACTTCGGAGGTTAAAAATATATATTTCAGAATATTTTTTTAAACAAAAATAACTAAATTAATACATTTTCTAAGGTTTTAACACATTTTTAAAACTTGTTTAATGTACAAGTGCAAGTGAAAAATTATCCACTTTTGCGCAATTCTTTTTACATTGTGCGCAATGATTTTTGACTACTCTAATTTTATTGTTAAAGCGTAAAATTAGTTAATAACACTAGTGCATCGCACATCTGAGAATGCTTTGTAATAGAAAATTTAGTAACTTTTCATTGATAAATTTTCAGTTAACTATAAGTAAAACCTTTAAATGAGAAATAAGAGTCGTTTTATCTTTGTCCTGTCTGCTTAGTTTAAAAATAAAATATTATGTATTTAATACATTTTTGCTAGGCACTACTGCATAAAGCTTTGATTTGAATTTGTGTGAATTAAGAGTAATATCACTGTTTCGTATAAACTCTATAAACATAGATGTAAATATTAATCTATGATTTAAAATATGCAAATTATTAAAATAACGAGCATTATAAAATGGATTTAGTAAAATCTACGTAACATTTATACATGTTAGATGCTTTATGAGATTCACAACAGCCAACTGAGCAACTAACTTATTCTTATCTTTAGAATTTTTAAAAATTAGATTTTTTCAGCATCTAAAGAAAAAATTACTATATCGTTATCCAACTTTCCCACAATACAAATGCTCTAAACATTTTCGTCTATTCTTACAACAATAGTTTCATATATATTTGCCACGTTATTACTCAGATGCATTAGCATTGTTTCGTTTCGATTAACCAATTTATATTTCGATTAATCAATTTATATTTTGATTAATTGATTTATATCACGTTGTTATTTTTTTTTCTTCGTTTTCATACAATAAGTTGAAATCAATTAAGTAATTCTCAGAATATGCCTTTCCATGTATTTTCTGTATATCATAACTTTGTTACTGACAAGGGAGTAATGTTATGGCATATTGGTCATCCAGCCACTATATGGCTACACTTGTTAAACGACTGTAATATGCAATGATCCAGTATTTTTAGTAATATTAAAATAAAGATTAAAGAATTCTAAGTTATATGTAATATTTATTCATATAATATTTGTTAATTTTTACAGTAAATATTATACATTTATAAAGCATTTTTATAATTTTAAAATATTTTCTGTTAATTCACTGTAATAATAATTTTGACTGTTAACTGTAATAATAACTTGATTTGTTGTAAAAGCGTGGCGCCACGAGATTGATTCGGGCGTTGCTATGGTAACCTGTAAGATATTGATATCAGCAATTTTCGTTCTAAATAAACAGTGTGGAATTACGAAGTTGTGTCTTGAAATATGAATCTCAGTAATAACTAATTCTTCATAACAGTAACGCCATGAACAACTTAAATATATCAAATTAGGTATTGGATTTTGTAATTTTGTAGTGGACGCTTATAAAACAGATAACAACCTCAAAACTGAGTGGTCACTTTTGTCTTGTGGTCATGTTATATCGCTGTCAATTCAAATGTTGTGAGTTCGAGATCATATCGCCAATAGCAACGGGTAGTGACATCTTAATAAGCCAGTAACTGTCACTAAACATCTGTGGCCACTTTTGTATAATGGATAAGTTACTCGGCTGCAATTCGGAAGATCGCGAGTTCGATCCTTGGCGGAATTCAACCTACACATTGGCACAATTCCACCAACACCTACGCCAAAAACGTTTGAGACTTAGGATGAAGAAAATAAATACGCAACTTTCGTACAGCTATTGTGGCGCCCTCTACTCGAATGAAAATAAATATATAAAAATAGCGATAAATAATCATTAAAAAAGGCGACAAATAATCAGTCAATAAATAAATCAAGCTAATAAATATTCAGCCAACAAAAAATTGGGTAAGATGCACTAAAAACTCAACAGCCAATAAGATCACCGGTAAACAACAACAAAATATCGTTTGTATCACCTTTCACTGGAGAGGGAGTATTGGAGTGGAAGCCTTTATAAACCAGGTAACATCCGCAAGACTGAGTGATCACTTTTGTCTTGTGGTTATGTTATATCGCTGTCAATCCAAAGGGCTAGAGCATTACTACTACTAATGGCAAAAATTTACAAGTGTAGTTTTGTGTCATTGTTTTTCAATCCGTTGAGAAAAATACCTCTAAAACACAAATTCGATGTTCGGATACTATTAATCGCATACCAAGGAATTTCGCCAAAAATACACTCCATCGATCATACGACAGTTTCAGTTAAAATGCTAAATTTGCAACAAAGTTTAACATTTTTTAATAATTGTACAACGTAAAAGCTTCACTGGTATCTTTATTAGAGGCTGTGGGAGGGAGTTTTGAGGAGACAACTTCCGCTGCGTAGACTGATAGAAGGAATATCATTCAAAATTATTCCTCGAGATATTTCAACTATAAAATTTCCTGAAATATTATCTAGAAAGACTGAGCGTAGTTCTTGAAGTCAAGCAAATATTTATGCATAATTATTCTAATAGCATTCATAACAAACGCTCTCAAAAATGTACTTTCGTTGAAAAGCTTTTCCTAATAAACGAACTCATAAACTGCCATAACCCTTTTCTCCACAGCTGATTCTTTGTCTGAATTTACTAGAATAATTCTTGCTCCGAAATTTGCATCGTAAACGATATCGATCCGAAAGATAATAACATCTATTTAAAATTCCCAATCCAGATGTTATAAGCCGCGCAGATGCTATAACTTTCTGTTTATTTTTAAAATAAACTTGGCGAGTATCATTTGTCATGGGTGTCTCATTTTGGCGAGCCTTTTAAATTAAGTAAAGGAACTCTTTTCACTCGCCAAATACTATCTTGTATAACGAGTTGCAAATGAGTTTGCGTAGAGGAATGGAGTTTGTTTACTGAATTGCATTCGTTTGTTTAATGTTTTGAATAAAAAGAGAAAAAAAACAACAATTGGCATGATATTGGAGAAAAATACATTGGACAGAAATATGTTATTTTTTTACAATTACTCTAAAAATTATAATTTTATTGACTTGACAAAAAGATTCTGAACATCCGTAAGAAACGAAACTTGAAGTGGGGAAAAGGCAGCAAACCTGTATAATATAAAAAATGCGTGTTTGGCTACATATTAAAAGTGAATATTTATTCGTTTAGGGGATGAAAAACTTTTATAAATATATTAGAAAAATCAAATGTGCTATCATGCAAAATCCTGTTAGTGTTTCGATTTTTCTCATAAATTATTCTGTCAAATTATGCATCATTTGAAAATTTAAGAATTTTTTTTTCAATTTTTTAAATGTTGGTATTTTGGGATAAAAGAGGCAATTGTTGGTAAAATAAAATATTTTTTTAAAAAATTTCACATAGAGTTTTAACTTATAACAAACAAAGCTATATTTTTTATGATACATTTTGGAAATGTTGTCGCAAAAAATGAATTTAACACCGTTTGAAAATTAAAAAAAAAAAAAAACTATCTTTCAAATAATACAAATTTAATATTGGAGGACATTTTTTTAAAAAAATATTTCTTGTCTGATTTCCAACACTAGAATACATTGTTTCTCGGAAATTCAAAATGTTTTAATTGTTAAATTATTTTAAATTATAACTGAGTGATTTCTTCCACTTTTGAAAGTAAAGAAAAATAATTCTGTTTAATATCTGTGTAGTTTGCTAACAGGATAAAAAATGATTGGCTCTGGGGATATTTGAAAGATCTGGTAGGCCTTGACAACCCAAGAACATTTTTTGATCTTCATGCCAGTATTTGCCGCCAAGTGTTCAATATTTCAAAGCAGATATTACGCTCCAAGATTATGTGTAATTCTTATGATAAAATAGTTGCTAATGCGCCCTCTAGTGGCGACATTTGGAACTAATTTATTTACAAAATGTCTTTCCCATCTCTTTATTAAGACGTACCCAAAATTTCAGAATTTTCGGATGAATAGTTACGGCGGTATGTAGCTCTGAATAGGGTAACTTTAATTTGGGACACCCTGTATAAAACCATAATTTTTCAAGCAGAATCGTGGCCTAAGACAAGGACACTTAGAATTTTTAACTTCATTTTATTTCATCCTGAGAGGCATGATTTATATACAAACAGCATGAACAAAACATGTCAACTCACAGCACAGCACAATATCAGAAGAAAGCAAAAAAAGGTCAAGAAAAATATAATATTTTCCCTAATGTTTAAAAACTAAGAGATTTTAGTAGGGATTTCTACACGTGTCGAATTTAGGTAACGAAATAATAGGGATCTTTTAAAAGAATTTGTATATGATAGTAGTTTTTTATCCCTTCACTTGGAGAGTGGGAATTGCTGACAAAATCATTTTTACAAAGTTACACTTGCATTAATTAAATAAAAGAAAGGGAAATGGATCAGGAAATAAAAACTTTTTAGAATAAAGTTCATATGGACTGAATTCGATAAAACTTTGGAAATTGTTTACAATTGAAATTAGAATTTTACACACACACACACACACACACACACACACACACACACACACACACACACACACAAACACACACACACACACACACACACACACACACACACACACACACACACACACACACACACACACACACACACACACACACACACACACACACACACACATATATATATATATCCTTAAATTATTCAAATATGTATATTATCCCTTAAATTGTGAATTTTCAATTACGTGTAAAAGTTTTAATTGAAAGTAAACGAAACCGATATTCC
>JAPMOQ010023314.1:9553985-9576131 GCA_026543055.1 Argiope trifasciata | reverse complement strand
ACACACACACACACACACACACACACACACACACACACACGTATAGTGATGTATACGTAGATATAGATAGTGATTTTACGCTTTAATTTTGCTGTTTAGCAATATGTAAGAACAGCGATTTTTATGCTCCGTATGATAACGTTCATATTTTTACAATTTTGCAATTCTGCTTTCCAGCACGATTGGTTCAATCACTGGAAATGACCGCTTTACAGTGATATCTGTTAGATGCTGATAGGATGCCAAATCAAATCCTGTCAATACTACTACGTTCAGTGGTGGCTAGGTGGTCGGCTATACGCAAGAAGAAGGAAGGATAGTAACCTCAGAGCTTGTTAGAAAATTTGGAGATTATTTGGCAGCTTTGGCAACAAAATTGATCATATTATAATGTTCCAGAATTTTGGCGATAGAGCCGATAAGAACCGATATATGCTTGATTGTTCCAGCGCCTTCTCTGTCTGACTCAGAGAACTATAAAAGATCAGCAGTTTAAGCTGAAGAAAATCGTGGAAAGAGTCACCGAAAAGTTTTGAAACGCATAGTGAATCAAAGACGAATGTCTGTATTCAGCGAAGCTCAAGCGATTAGCAAATTAAGCTATGTTCCGAGTCCGGGAATTCATTACAGAAGCAGCACCAAGTCGTGCCGCAGTGCGTAAGCAGTTGCATATATCTAGAGCGAGGAGACAGTGGAGAATATCATTTATGAATCATTGGGGTTACATGCATGCATAATCACATACTGACAGACAGCCAATCCTTTGACGGTCCAGTCCAACTTTGATAAGCGTCCACATTTTAGATCAGTGTACCAAATTTTATTTAGAATTTTCGCGTGTATCTATATTTTTTACTGAATTTAATGCGAGAATAAGACGGAGATTTCATACAAACTGCATTTAAAGTCAAGAAATAATACATCGATTTTCATTTATTTAAAACTTCTGCGTTTATAAGTTTTTGTGATTACATACGTTCAAAATCACAGATCAACAGACAATCAATTGGTTAACGCTTTGGTTCAAAATCTGCATTTTAGATGGTTAGATCTGTGTACCAAATTTTATTTGGATTTTTCGAGTAAATCTATATTTTTTACTGAATTTAACGCGAGAATATGGCGAAAATTTCATACAAACTGCATTTAAAGTCACGAGATAGCATGCCAAGTTTCGTTGATTTAAGCTATTGCGTTTACGAGTTGTTGTGCTTACATGCTTGCATAATCACAGCCTGACAGATAGTTATTCGTTTGATGGTTTGGTTCAAAATTTGTTAAGCATCTATATTTTAGATGCTTAGATCTGTGTATCAAATATTATTTAGATTTTCTGCATGTATCTATAGTTTTTACTGAGTTTAAGGATAGAATATAATCAAAATTTGATACAGAACTGCATTTGTAGTCACGAGATAGCACGTTGATTTTCATTTATTTAAGTCTTTGCGTTTATAAGTTATTGTGATTACATATGTGCAAAATCACAGGTCAACCGACTATCAATCGGTTGACGGTTATAGTTCAAAGTTTGAAAAGAATCTGTATTTTAGATTAGAGATCTGTGTACTGTGTTTTATATACTTTGCTCTTTGCATTTATAGTTATCGAGATCAATTACTGTTGAACGGCTTGAAAATAGTTGTTACATGAATGAAATTAACTGAACATTTGACATAAATCAATTACAACCATATAATATATAATTAATAATTATGTATATCAAAATTCAGTCGTCTAGCTCAAAGCCTTTTTTAGTTATCTCCTTCATAGTGAACAAACGGATGGGTAAATTTACTGAAAGACAGATTCGCCGACGTATTGACGAAAATGTATTCTTGTTCACAAGAAAAAGAACAAATGGATGGATAGATTTACTAAAAGAAAGATTGGCAGGTATAATGCTGAAAATGTATTCTTGTTCAAAAAAAAAAAAAAAAGGAAGAGTAAACGGATGGACACATTTACCGAAAGAAAGAGTGGCAAGTATAATGCCGAAAATGTATTCTTGTTCAAAAAAAAAAAAAAAAAAGGAAGAGCAAACGGATGGATACATTTACCGAAAGAAAGATTGGCAGGTATAATGCCAAAAATGCATTCTTGTGCACGCACACACATACACAAAAACGGATGGACAGACAAAACGCCGAAAATGTGTTTTAAGATATTAAATTTCTGTTCTGAATTTTATATAACTTGCAATTGTCGTATTATCTTATATTCGAACAGCTAAACAGATATAATTCTTCTGAACAGACTTTACTAAAAATTTGATAGAAATCTGCTAATTTAGTATACAGGTAGTATCCCGAATTTCAGCCACCTAGTTCACATCGTTTCTGAGTCATCTTTGTCACAGACCAATGGAAATTTTCCAAAAATACATTTTTCGAACTCAAAAATTCTATAGATTGAAATTCTATAGTCTGAAAAGTAAAGATTCGTTAACATTTCAGGTTTTAATTTATTGGCAATTACAATACTTCCTCTATATTTTCTATACAAGAATGCGCAGCCCTCCCGCTGGTTTGCCGTGGAAGTTTGGAGAGGTGGATGCCATTTCAGATGTCACCCTGGTCATCTGATATCGGTACAAAATGACGAGATCCGACCCAAAACAGCCCTACTATTGCTTTAAAATGGGACGTTAATATAACTAAACTAAGGTAAAAAAATAAGAATGTGAAAAATGAGTACTAGATCCAGTGGTAAAACCACCATGCTTTAAACACCAGAAAGCCTCATATCTCTATTACTAAAAAGGATTGAATTTTTCATTAGGCTGTGCGCTCCCAAACTTTTTCGAAATATCTGAAGCATGGTTTTACAGGGGAAGGCGATAAACCGTATCGGGGCGCCTCGATCAATGCAAATTCCAGGATCCACTAGAATTATCGGAGCGACGCCGGTCGCCTTAAATACCAAGCTCAAAGATCAGAAGAAAGAGATGAATATACCAAGAAAATTAGATCCTGCCGGCCTTTGTTTCAGGACACAAATTCAATATCGATCGAGGTTCCGTTTTATCATCTTCGGAAAGAAGTAAAAAAGACGTCCCTTTTTCTTTTTCCTTATCTGGGATTTATTCTCCAGTGAAAAAGTTATCAATCTTTTTACTGATGTGCCAGTTTTTTTTTTACTTCTTTTCGACATTTTTTTAGATTAACTTCCATTTTTTAAAAATTCATTTCGGAAATTGAACATAGTTTTAGTAATTATGTTTATAATTCGATATGATACTTTTAATGGTGCTATGGAATTTCGATTTATTAGGTGGCATTTACATTGAATTTATAAGTAATTCAAAATTTTCTGGTTTCTTAGATTTTCAATTACTTTCCAATTAAAATAGAGGGTATTTCAAAATGAATATTGCGATAACAAACGGCTATGATTATTTAATGAAGAAGAATTTATCGATAAGATTAACACAGAGGAAAATTAAAATTTTCTACATACGTCATAAATGTACGGATGATATCTAGGCAGTAGTTCATTTCACGCCGTACATTCTGAAGTATGTCCGCAGTCTCCAACGCAAACGCATTAATAAATGCGTACTTTGAGTTCTTCAATTGTTTTGGGCATGAAGTATTTGTGGAGCCCATACATGTGTATGTTCTTCCATGGGAAGTAAAATACGCATTTGTAATGCGCTTGCATCGGTGACTTCAGATATACTTCAGTATGTACGGTGTGAAATGGACTAATGCCTAGATATTGTCCGTGTGATCAAGGGAAGTCACATAGTATAACTATGACGTATGAAAACAAAATTCTTAAGTCTCCTTTACATTATATGTTAACCTTGTAGATCATTTTTTTATGAAATAGTTATAACTGTTTGTAATCGTTGTATTCATTTTGAATTACCTTGCATCGTCAGTAAGCCGAATTGATTTTGTTAAGTTCAAGAATTAAATTTTAGAAATGTAAAAAAAAAATGGTTTTTTTTTGTTAGCTTTCAACTTAATTTTTGAACTAGCTAGTTAAAAAAATCTGCACTTTAAATCTTTAATATCTATTAATTACATGTCATAATTTATTCAGCGGAAATCCCTGAAAACCGCTCAATATATTTAAAAAGCATTTTGGAAGTTATACAATGTATTTTGAATTTTTTTGTACAATAATTGTATTTCAAGTGGCGTGTTTGTTTATTTATTCAGCGCAATTACGTCTTGATAAAATTAATGTTAAATAATTAATTTCTAAGATTATAATTATCATGATTATTAACTAACATCATTACTGTTTTGTATAATTCAGAAATTGAGATCCAAATAAATTATTCCTCCTTATGTCCTATTTACTGTGCTTAAAAATTATTAGATTCTTTACAAAATTATTTTTTTTAAATCTAAAATTTGACTTAAAAACGCTAAGTAGAATCTAGAATTCTATAATAATATACAATATAAAAATTTACTAAGCACAAAGTTTCTTCTTTTTTTCTAAATTTGAAATGCATGTAAAAAATATCGATTGCATTGCATATTCATTTCAGATGTTTACATCAGAAACGGAAATTATAACAGTAAGGGCAGATGGTTTTAAATATAGCGTTTGTTTAAGAAAAGAAATAGCAGATGTTTTCCTAATAGAAATCTAAACAATGCAAAGATATTTTACGATATCTCCACAAAATAGTTCAACTTTCTGAAAGTGAACTAATACTTTAAAAATATAATAATTTTGAAAAACATTTCGTGTTATTAGAGATTTTTAAAATAATAAAACAAATTATTTAAAATGAAAAGCATACGTCTATTTGTATACATTATTCAATATTTAATATCATGATCACATTTATCTTTTCAAATATTTATAGCCTTTCAGTTTCGGTATATAATAGCCATATCAAATAAAATCAAATATCTTTTAAAAGTGTAATGGATGATCGCATCATAGCTTGGTCAAAAACAACCACAAACAAAGCCACACCCCAACTTTTGATAGAGTATTGGACAGCTTTCAAGAATAATATATTATTCCTTTTGTTTATGGTTAGAGAACTTAAATAAAATGCCTCATAAACAGAATTATTCGTTGACATTTTATCTGGTACAAAATAAAAATTATTATTACTCGGAGAACTGTTATAAATGCCGTACCAGTCCAGTTGGTCTACATTTAAAACATATTCTTTTTCCCATTAAGACTCACTTTTAACATGAAAAGAATATAAATGTTGGATATTTAATTCTAAAATAATTTTTAGCATTTCCGTAAACATTTATAGTATTACTTTTCAAAATCCTTTTACTCACTATAATTTAGAATGGTTTTAATATTTTTTTTTACTATAATAACAATTTCGGTGTTACATTTTAAATAATTTTATAGATTAAATATATATTATGGTATTGTATTGGTAACTACAAATCTATCAGAAGCTATTGTAACTGTTAACAGAATATGAGTGAACTAAAGTTATGTAATGATATCGAATGGTCAGATTTCAAAGATAATCGAAATAACGCGTGACAATAAATTATCTTTATAATTTTACATTTTTGCAACTCGAAAATTCAACTACGTAATAACTGAAAATTTTCAACATTTGATAAAACAATATCACACAAAATTTCGTTTCCATTTTATATTCGACAATGTGCGATTTATATTTGGCATGGATAATATCTAGACAAATCAAGTTTTCTTCCTGGAGAACTCAGGTATTTTGCATTAAGAATTCAAGTCATTAAGTCTACTAGATATATAAACTCTTTCTATAAAATCATTCTTATTTTATAAATATCAGGATGACTACAATATAATTTTAGAAAGCAATTACTGTGACTATATTTTCCTTTATAGCAGATTTTGTCGGACGAGGGCATAATTCACCAATGATCATCGCCACGGATAATTGCTAATGAAGTAATGATATCAAAAGCATAAACATTTGGGTAAGCCATGTCACTGACCTCCGACCTGCTTCTAAGGCACACAGATTAACCACGAAAGACTTAATGACCGGACAGCGGCAATAGCAACACTCTAGGGAACTATGGTTGAGTCCTAATGGCTATCGCCGGCCAGGGTACAACCCTCCCCGTAGGGAGTACGTCCCATCATCAATGAGAGGGTCAGAACCCCCACCTATTATTGTGCCCACCGGGTTGGCGAGATCCAACCACCATACCGGAAGCATCTTATAATCATTTCGATGCACCCCCGGGGGGTCTAAAGATTTTGATAATTAAAAACATAGGTAATTAGGTAAACATAGATAATCGATTATACTTCAAGGATGGGAAGGGCATTATTTATAAGCGCAAAAACAATCAAATCATCCTAAGCAATCATAGTGACTTTTAATTTGTATTAAAGTAGGTTATGCTAGGTTTCAAAAGAGAAAATTCAACGAATTTAAAGCCTAAATCATTAGCGGTTTTATATAGTAATAAGATAAAAATCGGCGATTGTAAACGATATTAATAAGCAATAATATTGTTTTTTTAACGGAAGATAATGTTAAATAATCACAGTGACTTTTAATTTGTATTCAAGTAGACTATGCTAGGTTTCCAAAGAGAAAATTCCACGAATGTAAAGCATAAATCTTTAGCCATTTTCGATAGGAATAAGATAAAAATCGGTTATTATCTACGGCATAAACTATATTAATAAGCAATTATATTGTTTTTCAGCAGAAGATAACGTTATACATTATCGCTTCAGCCTTTTTTGCATACTGTACCCTTTCTCACAAAAGTAATGGAGGGTTTGTAAGAATGATTATATAGGTATTGTAATATGTAATGTTATGTATGTTAAAATGTACAATTTAAGAACAATGCCTTGAATCTGAAAAATCGGTTTATTATCAACGACATAAACGATATTAATAATCAATAATATTGTTTTTTTAACAGAAGATCATGTTATGCATTATCGCACCAACCCTTTTTGTATATTGTGTCATTTCTTACAAGATAATGGAAGGTTTGTAAGGACGATTATACATGTAATATCTAACAAAATATATAATTTAAGAACGCCTTACAGCTGAAAAAGCGGTTGAATGTCTCAGAATGCTGCTTCTGATGTACAGCATTCTTATGCACATTTATCAGCTGTAAAACTACACATCTTTTTCCGTCTTTTCTACTCCCTACAACCTGTTCCTCGTCATTTATAAGAATGCACAAAACGAATACCTCCTGTTTCAGGAACAGAGGAAAAATTCGAACCATTATCCATATTCGAAATGGAAAGAATCACTCACGGACCTATTCTTTAGAGAAACTGGAATCGAAACTCTATGGGTCCATTTTTTTTCCAACGTAGCAGTATTTATTCAGGGATCAATTTCCCCGTGCACAGAGAAATCCGTGACAATGTGGACATTGCTAAAGTATTCAGGGGGAAAACAGGGGGAAATAAAGTTTCTGGAGGGAAAAAAATTCTGCAGCATTCGGAATTGTATAGATGAAATGGATTTAGAATGGGAAAGATAGATAAGAAAATTTTGTTTTCACTTTGCTGTGAAAAGGTGAGACCTTTTAATACCGTTTTTATCAAATAGTTTGTTAAGATTTTAAATTCTTTAAATGTGTGATTTAATATCATTTCCTTACAATTCAGGAAATGAAAATGAAAGAATAATTTATCCATATAAGTTCAAAGAATATCATGTGAAAAAATAAGCCCTTAACCTCTTATTTTTAAGATCCTTTTTTGTTCAAAATAATTCTAAATATTAGGAATCTTATCATGTTATTGTCTAAGAACACTGTTTTTTTAAGTCATGTGGCATCAATCCGACTTTTATACGTACAACTTTCAATGCCTCCCCTCGATGTTTCTTGTTGATTCTCGTTTTCTAATCCATGCTTCTTCGTGCCAAAACTTAGTACAGTCCTGCCCTTTTTTGGCCAGAGAGAAGAATCGGGTACATGACAGACATTCGCTCCAAGTTGTAACTTCTCCAAATGTGACAATCTTCTTTATCATTTTCTAATCCTCCTATAAGCGAAATATTGATGACTCTAAATCGATGCGATAAATCTTCCATCTTCTGCCCATGTATTTTGTAATCTTTAAACAACTCCTTGCCAAAATATTATCATATTCACTCAGTATAAAAACCTAAACCGACACGTTTCAAAAAATTCCTTATCAGAATCCCATAGTAAAATCTTTGAAGGGAAATATTTTGGACACTTCGCTATTGTACGTCAATGTGAAAGGACATCATTTGATTTATCTAGATACATCTAGTCAAAATTATGACTTCCGTTGTGAAATAAATCGAAGATAAATCTTTATTTTTGAAGAACCGTCGTGTAAACGCGTCTGGTGTACATTAGATGCGTTGGGACCATACGTCCTCCATAGTGCGGTGTGGAAGTTTGTAAAAGATAATACAGCTCAGATGCTATCCTCATCATCTGACTTCGGTTCAAAATTACGAGGACTTCCTCAATAATAGCCCTAGTGTTGCTTCAAAAGGGGGTGTTAATATAACTAAACCTAAACATTTCCTATCAATTAAACTTACAAAGGTTTCTTACGATTACCATAATTAAAAGATTTTTTCATTATTTCTCTTCTATTTTAGTTTATTCAAACAAAATTACATGAATTTTTTCATCTACTGTGAAATGATACACTTTTCACAATGTATCACAAACTACCTTTTAATGTAAATGTAGCTGATAAAAAACAATATTTGATACCTACGTTGTCATTTCGACTGCTTCAGATTTTGAAAAATCACCCTCTATCGTCAACAAAAAATGAAGTCGTATCTCTCCTATTCTATTGAATCTTACATTTATTTTGAGGGCTATCTGTTCACTTCAAACAATTTTTTATGAAGCCATATTTACTTCTTTTATTTCATTTTACAGGGATTCTTCATCATAAATATCGCCATTTCCATTTTATAGCCTCGATCTGAAATATGTTTTGAAATTTGCTTTTGTTCATGGTGTTTTATACCGTATTTTCTATTTTGTTTGGCAACGAATATATATATTTTTCACTCCAACAGACACGTCCTTTTAACGATGGATACAACGATTAACTGACCAGACGGCAGTTTTTCTTATTACGATTTCTTTTCATAAAATGCAGCCACTAGAGATTGAAATCTAAACAATATTCATGTTAAAGCTTATCATAAAATATTTATTTATATAAATAAGCTGCATAAAACCAAAAATGTGTCTCAAAGTCTACGGTAAGACTGTAAATGAACTTATGGTGTCCATTCTTTATACAAAATTAAGGGCTGAGGTAGCCTGGTTGGTAGAGCATCAGACTCGTAATCGAAAGGTCGCGAGTTCTGTCCTTGTCTCGGCCAAAGACCGCCGTGTTGGCTAATGGCAGTTGAGGTACGTTAAATATGACGTGACTGCAAAGTCCTCCAAGTTCTCATTACAAATGAGGGTACTGAATCATTGATGAGACGGTCTCTGATTTGGATCTAAATTCTGACTTGCGGATGGATGAATGAGTTCGACCACCCCCTAAAATGGTTGTGTCGTGTGTGTTCGGGCAAAGTCGTACTTTCACCTTCACGGTGCTCGTTAACAACGAAAGGAGCATACCTCTGCCTTCATTCGAAAGAGCTCCGCTCATTCGGGCTTGGTATGGCCAAGTGGCGTCAGACCCACCACCACCCCACAAAATTACTGTGAAGGAAAATTGAAATTCAACTAAAATTCGTGCAAAGCTAAGTAAGGAATTTCACTCACATGACTAAAAATACATAATGAAAAAATAATAATTCAAATAAAAAAACTCTATTAGAGCATCAATAGTCAAGTGTATCTATAATGATATTCACAACTAGGATCATTCTTAGAGCTAATTGTATTTCACTGTAATCCTATGATTAGATGAAATCAGTCGATTTAAAAGGAAGTTTTGACGCGTAACCGAAAAGATTATATCTCCTCCAAGGGAATTTAGGATCATTTTAATGCCATTGCTTCTTAGCAGTTAAGACTAGTTTGACTATGATGACCGGCGATCTATTTATGACTTAATTTATATCAATCTATTTCGTTATTATTGACAGGGAAGACCTCCGATTTATTATTAATAAATGACTGACATATCAATCTAATTCTTTATTACTGACAAGTTAGATCATCTATTTATAGGAAAACGACTGTTTTATACCAATCTATTTCTTTATTAACCCCTTGAGGACCAGCGCGCCGGAAATAAAACTCAGTCACGGGACCGAACGCTCTGAAACGGAGCGTCACTACCGGCCCGCGCATTTTAAGCAGTTAAGCCTAATTTTACAAAAAAATTCGTATAAAATCAGCATTTTAATAAAAAAGACTCCAAATTTATATCCCATCACATATTATAATCCACAAAATTATATTCCCATCACATATTTCAAAACTTCCACGAAACACACACATAAAAAAACGCCGCCAACGCCACCAAAACCGAACACCATTCATAAATATTTTACTCTTACCCCTTGCAATAATCCGCTGAATGTACTCCCCCATATTCTCCTAACGAAAAAAAGCAATAAACAAGTCACTTATCAGTCAAAATATAAACACAGCGCGCAATAAATCCCAGACCTTTAAAGAGCCGTGATTCTCACTTTGTTTACATCAATAAATATATCAAATACAGAAGCATAGAACAGAAACTAATGCCCATTCATGAAGGTCAAATACCATATGAGTCGAATGTTGTGAATACCGTTGCAGTTTACCGCCATCTAGTAGCATTTAAAAATTCAAATAAAACGTTCCGATTTCAAATTACGCATACGCGACGCTGGTCTCTCCGTATCAATCGGAGCTCTTCGCGTGGAAGCGACGCTGGGCTGATAAGAGTGGAATCGCTGCGTCGTGTCCACGAGACCTTGGTCGCGAAGGGGTTAATGGCAAGATAAATTAGCAATCTATTTATAAGTAAATAATTGGCATATATCAGTTTATTTCTTTATTATTGACAGATTAGATATAACTTATATCAGAGATATATAACTAAATGAATTGACTTATATCAGTTTGTTACTTATTATTGACCGGATGGATTAGCAATCTATTTATAAATAAATAACTGGTTTATATCAGTTTATTTCTTTATTATTGATAGGATAGATCAGAGAACTATTTATAGCTAAATGACTGCTTTATATCAAACTATTTCTTTATTAACGAGAGAGTAGATTAATAATCTATTTATAAGTAAATCATGGACGTAAATCTCCCTATTTCTTTATTATTGACAAATTAGATTTGAATTATTTATAAGTTATTTATAGTCAAATATGGGAGTAATAAATCAGGGAGAATTATAGAGGGTTGTCAGTTTAGATAAGCGTCACATTGTGGCATTAAGACTAAAACATGTATTCTGATCTGTGAAAGATGAAGCCAAATTTCAAAAACCCTCAATAATAACCATCAATATATATTTCTAACAATTTTTCAATTTTTAATTTTAACACAATTGACTTTCAACTTCTTTTATAGAGCTTGTATGACAACTTTTATCAATATTGGATTAAAACTGTAGAATTTTACCAACGAATATATTTTCAACTTTTGTATATATATTTATATCATGGCCAAAAATCCAGTTTGACAGATATTTATTAAAATATATTAAAATTTTATAATTCCCCCAAGTCGGAAATATGCGTAAGAGATTAATAATACCTTAGGTGAGTAATGTTTTTATACGTTGGAAATATTAGGTTGGTGCGTATGAAATGTCGGATTCTTAAGTGATTGTATAAAACTGCATATCTTTCTTCAAAAGCTGTTTATTCAATCAAAGTATGCTCCATTCGCTTCAATACACTTCTCCCAACGAGATTTTAAAGCGTAGATGCCTGTCTTAAAAAAATTTTGGTCTTTAGAATTAATAAACTCTGATACCAAGTTTTTTAGACTGTCTTCATTTTCATAGTGTTTGCCCCTTAAAAACAGCTCTAAATGCTTGAAAAAATGAAAATCAGTCGGCGAGAGATCCGGTGAATATGGCGGATGCTGCAAAACTTCATATTCCAGTTCGTTCCAGCTTATTTCGCTCTGTCAGTGCGTGCGGTACCCACTTGTCCATCTTCTTAACCTTGCCAATCTCAGAAAGGTGTCTCAATATCGTTGTATGGTCAACTTTCATCCTGATAGCAAGTTCCCTCGTGGATACGGCTGGATCCGCTTCCACTAGAGCCTTCAGGTCATCATTCTTCACAGACGTTTTGGGTCTTCCGCGCGGCTCATTTTGCAGTGAAAAATCGCCAGTCCGAAATTTTTCGAACCAACGCTGCACTTTCCGATCGTTAACCGTATTCTCCCCAAACGCTTGGTTTATGTTGCGTGCAGCTTTTGCAGCACTATTACCAAGTTTGTACTCATATAAGAAAATGACGCGAATGTCGGCAGAATTCATATCGGCAATAAACTCAAAGAAATAACAAAAGGGAAGACCTTCGAGAAAACCTATTTTGCTGAAATGAGTCTCTGGCAATGGACAATACGACTATGAATGAGGTTATGCCAAAGACAAAAGTATAACGAAAACAGGGAGACAAACGTCCGCATGTAAAGAGAATCCGACATTTCATACGCACCAACCTAATATATGACTCTTCTATATTCACCTAAAAACCATAATTATCTATTCGAGCTGATTCAGGTGATTTCTGCTACTTGAAATATCTAAAAGCTTATCCATTTACTAAATCGAAATATTATCAAACTGCGTAACTCACAAAAAAATGTACCATGTGAGGTGTATTACATTAATTTTAGATACATTTAGAAACTATTATAATTCAATTAATGATGATACACATACACAATTCGGAACATACCAGAAGTTTTAGTTTCAACAAGGCAGGATAACAACAAACAACACTTAACAAAATCTTTTAGTTTATCTTATATTCCCTGAGTCCAAATAACGCATTTTTGGAAAATGTGCATCCGTATGTCTCTCTACTTGACAAAGGTAACTAAGAAACGCTTTGATCTAAACGGATGAAAATTGGCATACGATCGTAACAGTAAATTTGCAAACTTTTATCAAATTTTGAGTAAAACATGTACAGATAACTGTACATTCTCTGTTCATGTTTTACTCTGTACATGTAAAACATGTACATTCTGTCTGTGCGGCTCTTCGAATATAAACTAACACGATATTTATAATACTAAGAGAACAAGATAGATAAAATTTAGTATACATATTTATTATCTATACTGTAGATATTTATCAAATTTTTTCAGAAATCCAGCAAGAGGTTGACAATCTGTCAATCTGTACTTCCAGAAACATATGTATGCAATAAATAGAAAAAATGACTTAATCATCTAAAATTTGGTATGGATTTTTGTGACTAAAGTTTCAGTAATGGATGAAGTTGTTTCAATCGGAGTTCTTTATTGTTGTTTCAGTTGATGGCTAAAATAAAGTTTAAAACAGGATTTCTATTTTTAGATATCATTAATGCATCTCAAATAGTAATCGCCGTATAATTTTCTAAGTATGGCTAGATAGACTCAGGAAATAACGATAAATTTACACCTAAAATTATTTCGTAATAACCATTGCAGGCCAATGATTTATAAGGCTTTCTCTGCTATGAAAAGTTCATTAGAGAGTATACGAGAAAGTTTTTGGGAGACCATTCCCTCTAGGTTTCAAACAAAATCCACAACTCATCTTTTCGAGCTTGTTCATGAGATTTCTGCAGCATGAAATATCTAAAAGCTTATCTGTGTCATGAGCCGAAATTTTATCTAACAGTATACTACAAAAAATAATGTAATGTACAATTAATTTACATTGTTTATTAACATTAATTTTAGAGCTAGAATTAGTAATTGTTGATTGAAAATTATTGTTTAGAAAACTCTGAAATCATTTTCTTAACAAACTAAGATTAGGACAAACAGCATGCAGCATAATTTTGGTGAATGATCTTATGACGTAATTACTGCAAAAAATAATGCATTGTACAATGAGTGGTATTTTAATTAATTAATTTACGTTGTTTATTAACATTAATTTTAGAGCAAGAATCAGTAATTATTGATTGAAAATTATTATTGTTTATATCCAGTTCAGAAAACTCGTGAAATCATATTCTTAACAAAGTAGGATTAGGACAAAAGGTATACAATATAATCTTGGTGTATAATCTTATGACGTTATTAATTTTAAAACAATTCATAATGTTAATTTAATATTAATTTTTAAAGAAAATAATAATTTTCTAGTATTTTAAGAATTTCTAGAATTATAATGAGAAAAATTCAATATTTAAAAAAATTGGAATTTCTCTTCCCGATCAATACAATCAAATACAAAAAATGCAACCGTAAAGTAGAAATGCCAGCAATCTGTAGCACTCACCTAAAGAAAATCTTCAGATACCTTTTAAGTCTATCACTAATTGACAAAAACTTAATCATCACGTTTCGAGCAAAAAAGGCGGAGCAATCCCCATTTCGGCAATCGCCTCACGTTTTCGCACCATTAATAGAATTATGAACAATTCTCCATTTTCATCACAGATGTAGCCTCAGCCCTCCTCCACCCCCCCAAAAAATCAGTTAAAAGCAATCGCGAAGGAAAAAAAAGCATTAAGACACAACGAAAATATACTTGAGAGCACGGGGGTGTGCGAACAATAAAAGAAATAGCGAGAGGGGGGAAGAAGAAATCTGAAAGCCGACAGAAAATGGAAGAAAGGAGAAGTCTTTTGATATTTTTTTCTGGCGAGAAATATAAAAAAAAAAATAATAATACAGCATCAAAAGGGATGCACCAAAAAAATCTTCCAAATCGAAAAAGAAAGAGCGCAGTTGGGGAGGGTGGGCGTTCAACTCTTTCACACCCTTTGGAATATGCGGACACATCCAAAGGAAGGAAAATGAGGGGTGGGGTAGGTGAATTGATGCAACAGAGCATGAGAGAGTGACCATTAGAAGGTGGCTAAATCGGGACCACTTACAAAGAAGGACTTCCGAAATGTCTGTGGCGGAGCAAAAGATAGGAGCGCTGATATGGGTGACTGCTTGTTATGCGTCACAATCTGTCAGCCCAGGAGATATAGGGCCTAGAAGGGAAGGAAGTGAGGCTTAGGGGTGGGAGGCACGTTTGGGTTTAAAACAGGAATCACAAGATGGAGTGCTTGCCCCCACTGGAGTGTTTAGGAAGTTGAGATGAAGTGATGGATGATGAGAGTTGGTGTGGGAGAAAGTCGAAAAGAAAGAGTTCTGTCATTTGTTTTCTGGGACAGTTGATTCGTGAGAAGATTTAGTCGATGTGATGTTCGTTTGATATAGATTTTTATTTTGCGTTTAAAAATTAAAGCTAATAAAAAAACTTATACTTTTAAGAAAATAGTTAGAATTGTTAAAATCATTTGGATTGATGCATCGAAATAAGCAAAAATATTTTTTTTCTATACTTTATTAAGTGCTAGTATTTATAAAAAATACTCTCTATAAAATTTTATATATTTTATACGAGGTCTTGAATAGAAATATTTTATTTAGAGAGAGATGCAAATACTTCATTTAAGTACTTGATGAATTTGATATAAAGCTCTAGATAGAGATATTTGATTTGGAGAAATACATATACTTTATATAAATAATGCACATGAAATAAAGTTGATATACTTAATAAAAATACTTAATGTACCTGATGCGAAGTGCTTGATGTGTCTCACATAAATACTTGATGTATTTGATGTACTTCATATAAATGATGTACTTGAAACGAGGTACTCGATATACTTCATATAAATATTTAATATATTTGATACGAAGTGTTTGATATAATTCACCTAAATGCTTGATGCACTTGATACAAATAATTGATGTACTTCACCTAAATACTTAATGTACTTGATACGAAATAATTGATATACATCTCATAAATGATGCCCTTAATACGAAGTACTTTATATATATCATGCAAATACTTGATATATTTGATAAGGAATATTTGATCTAGTTCATATAAATACTTGACGTAACTGACACGAAATAATCCATGTAATTAATATAAATATATAACACGATATACTTGAAATATTTCTTGGAAATACTTGTTTTTTTTGATATATTTGATTCTAAGTCATTGAAAAAAATTTGATTGTCTTCATAAAAAGATTTGATGCATTTAATATAATGTTTGATACATATGATACAAAATACTATATTGTTCTATAAACTTCAGCATGTACTTGGTTATGCCAGAAATAATCAAGATTTTTTAAAACAATTACTTTATAAATGTTTCTAAATATATATCTCTTTTGATCCAATATCTCTAAGTGTAAAAAAATCCTTGAGGATAAACATGTGATAAATATTAAAACAAAGTGCTGAAAACCTTAAATTCTACTATTGATCCTATGTAAGGATCTTCCTAAGGACTCCAATAACTTTATAGTGCCTTTAAAATAGTACCACCATAGTTCATTCATTGTCTGACTTGCACAGAATTGTATTTTCACTTTCTTAATCCACATGTAAACTACACAGATTTAAAACGTGTCTTCCATTTTTTTTAATAATGAAAGAAAATCTGCGATTAAATATTTCAGGAAACGATGAAGATTTCAGAGTAGCAATAAAATGAATTGTTGAAAATTAATGCAGAAAGATATTTTCAAGAATTTGTCAGTATTTAAAGTCGTCAAAGGATTGAACCAAATTAGTACTATGTTCAAAACTCTCAATTACTTTTAAATTATTTTCAAATGTAAATTACTAATAACATATCCTGAAGAATTATACCGATCATGCGACTGATTACATTTATACAGTCAAATAAATGCAATATTTGCCGTTGATTGTATTTACAATTATTCTAAATAATTACTTGTGTTTACAGTTACTTTCCCGTCGAAGAAAAAGCCAATTCATTGATGGCATGTTATGATAAGGAGTAGATTGCGTCCTTTTCCCTGGGATCAATTCCAAAACAATACAACAGATTTTGTTGATTCGAATAACAAGTTTTTCCTTCTTATCTGTCTATGTAACTTTGTCGGCGGTTGAATAATTTGTTTAAGAAGTTCTCAAGTTCCAAAAAAAAGTGCAATATCGGAAAGACAGCAGAAAATGTCAAAGAAGAGTTTTTAACTCATATTATATCTTCATATAAACGATGTCAAAAGACTGGTAAGTTTAGACTGGTAATTATTAAGAGAAAAGTACGTAATGAGTAAATCATACCTGTGTTAATGAGTAATAATACCTGCAATAACAATAGTTAAATAAGCTTTTCCCGATTTTGAAAGTTCCTAATTCGAAATTTCCAAGAAATACAAAGACAAAGTGGAGACGGCAAAGGGAGGTTTATAATTAGACTGACATCTTTGCATGAATGTTGATAAATTTTCATAATACGATGTGTAATAAGGCCAAATAAAGTTTCTTTCGATATATGTTATCTGGCTCTTTGAATGTTCAACTAAATGTTTTTGTGTATTCATTTGTCCATAATAAAATATGCTTTGGAAGATTTTGAAAGTTCCTATTTTGAAATTTCAAAGAAATGCAACGCAAAGTTATTGAAAAAGGAAAGCAACGCAAAGCTTTGCCATCTTCACTTCTCATTACAAATTCAAAGTGAAGATGGCGAAGGTAGGTTTATAATTCGGTAGGCATATCTGCATGAATGTTGATAAAATTTCATAATACGATGTATAATTAGACCAAATAGATTCTACCTGGATATATGTTACGTAGCTCTTTTCAAAGTTCAACTAAATTGCACAATGATACTATATTCAAAAACTATTACTTTGAAGCTTAAACGAAACTAATTTTACAATTTTACGAAATAAATATCAAAATACTATGTTGGTAAACCTCTTTAAAACTCAACCAAAAGCGAAGTAAGCAAGCTATCGATTAGCTGGGTATCCAGTTATTAACTGCACCCGTATTTATTTAAGAACCAGTAACGGAGCAAGGTAGCAGGGGAAAACAACTTAACTCAACATTTCTGCAGAACGAGAGCGAAAAAATAAATCCACTCTTTCATCCACGTTCTGACACGCTTAGAAAGGTTGGTAAGAATTCAACTCTAACTTTCAGCAAGTTGACAGGAAAAACCTATTCGCCAAACTCTGAAACCCGCATGAAAAATAACAAGAAAAGGAAAACTATAAAGAATAAACTCTCGATAAAGGTACGTGTGTTTACAGCAGATTACGGAAATCCAAAAATTTCGAACAACGTGGGCGAATTGTGCGCGCATTGAAAGATTTCGGAGTTGAGGCGAAGTTTTGCTGCTGTTTTTGTTACGGAATGATTGAGGTCGAAACCATTTCTTCTCGTAGAATTTTCTTTTGTATTGTTATTATTATTATCGTCTGCTTCTTTCACAATAAGGAAATATTAATTTTTCTCTGCGAATTTTTGGATCGTTTGTATACTAAGATTCAAAGGCGTCGCGGCAGAAAAGAACTGTTATTTATATCTATATATTTTTTTTTCGTGTGTCAGAAATCATTCAATCATTTGAAAAATTGTATGGCTTCCGACGAAATACTTTTTTCCGTGCACTATGGAAAAACGAAAAATTTGACGCCTTTTCTAACAGTTTCGAAATTATTTTTCAGACTACGCACCGGAATGATGAAAATAGTTCACAGAAGCAAATGAATAAATGTTTTGGAGAATGTAATAAATTATTAAATAAAAAACTGTAATAAATTCCATTTTATATCGTGTAATCATCACATTGTATGTATTCTAAATATATTTTGTAAACTTCGAACTGTTATTTCTTTGTTTTACCAGTGCCATCTTTCAGATTTTTTAAAAAAATATTTTTATTGAAATCTGTTTTCAATGGCTTTTCAATCTTTTAGCTACATTTTTTGTTTTACCTTTGCGATTTTTCAAATTTTTTAAATATTTTTATCGAAATCTGTTTTCAACGGCTTTGCAATCTTTTAGCTACATTGAAAAATTATTAATGACGTTTACTTAAGGTATCCGACAACGTTCGAAGAAAAAGTTAAAAAAAATTGAATTAAAAAAATATTTAGGGTTTTTGAATGTATTGCTAATAATAAATACTATATATACAAAAAAACCTTTAATTTCAGTATTCCAATAGATATTTTGAAGAATACACAAACATTCCACATTTACCTCACCGTTTCTAAAAAGCAAAATTTTGAAAAGACATTTATCCGTCTGTGAATTTAATAACTAACTAATGCTTTGAGATTGCTGTATAAAATTTAGAATAGTATTTTTACACCTAGATTGCAAAATTCTTATAAATTTGAACGCAATTCATATTTAAGAAAGTGTGGCTTCTTAATCATGGGTGAAAATAATTATAAAAAAATAAGCAGGTGGATAAAATTTGGCACACAGATTTGTGCTTTAAAGAGTAGACGTGTACCAAATTTTAACAAAGTTTGTCAAGGAGAGTTTGTCTTTAATCGGTTTGTACTACTTTATAAGCATGTAAATGCAAAAACACAAAAATGAAATGATTAAAAAATATAAAATTCGATATGCAAGTTTGTGACTGCAATTATCGTCCTGTGTCAATTTTTTTTCCTTAACATGAAAAAAAAAAAACAAAACAAAAAAAAACGTACAAATTATACATTTGGCTTTCTGGTATTTGTTTATTCACAGCACCACATGTTTAATAAAGTCGCAATCTTATTGCTTCTTTTCAAATGATTTTACGCCGATGGCTCATGATTAACAATACTGCACATTTATTATAGAATGTTCGTGAGAGTTTCAGAAAAACTTTCCTTGCTTTCCTTTAATTTATATGAAACTTAAAATAGTTGAAATAAGAATCATTTGCTAGAAATCTATGTCCAATTTTTGCATCATTAGGACTGTAAAAAAGCAAGAAAAGAAATATTTTTAGGTATTAATAAATTAAACATTATAAATAAAAAATATATAAAAGATGTAAAAATATATATAAAAAAGCGATTAAAAGATGTTAATGAATATTGCCATTTATGCTTTATTCATTACCTACGCGATTTCGAACTTTAATTATTAATTCCCTACCCGATTTCGAGTTTTATTTATTTGTTACCTTCAATTATTCAAAACCTCCTAACAAAAACAGGATAATGTTTTCGCATGATAGCATATTAAAGGCGGGGGATCTTGACGAAAGTATGCTAGAAAGTATCAAATCATAGTACTACGACTCCCGCTTTTAATGTGACAATAGTGATAATAAATTGACGCCTTCATACATTAAAACCCACTTGTAATTACGAAAGTTCTGATTCGATAACGAAAAAATAAATTGAAATTTTAATTATGTTACCCCTTTCATAACCACGAGAAAACTCATTTGGGCAATGTATCGCTTTCATATTCAATCACCTGTGATTCCATTTCATTTGAACACCTTTCATTTCATTCATCAATTTAATGAAAAACTTTAATTAGTTTTTCTAAACATTCTTCAGAATAATTTGAATTAATAAAACCACATAAAAACGTTGCGGAATCATACTTCACTCAAAAATTCTGAATATTTTCCCATTTTAATGCATGTGTTATGCATTATTGTATAATACGGGGTAAACCATGGAGAAATATACACTTTCCCGGTGCTACAAAACAATAATAGTCAAATACACCAAACACCTTAGTGAATTCTCATGTAGCTGCACTCCTAAAGTTTGTATTTCGCCCTTGATAGAAATTACATAGGCAGTGAATTAAGTGAGATTTTTTCTTTCAGTAGATCGTTCTGTCTTTCAATTGTTTCGCTAAAAGGTGAACAGATAGACATAATTGTTGATTCGCCAATGGATAAAGATTCGTCATAATCTAGAAACTGTTTTTTTTTTTACTATTATAATATTTCGTGTTTCCCGAATCTATTTTCTAACATTGTTCATATTATTTATATAACTTATTCACGCCATTAAAATTATTTATATATAAAGCATTCATACATATAAAAAGGTGCCATTATCATGTTTCAATGATACCAAACTAAAACGAACTTCCTATAAAATCATTCGTGTCATGATTCAATTTAATTTATGAATAATATATTCATAAAATAAAAATTAGAAAAATAAGGAAAATCAATTAACCTAAGTTAATAAATTTCAAAAAAATATTTTATATTATTTATAAAACTTATTTACATATCTAAAATTATTTATATATAAATCATTTTTACATATTAAAGGGGCCATTCTCATATTTCAATGATACCAAACTAAAACGAACTTCCTATGAAATCATTTGTGTCGTGATTCAATTTAATTTCTGAATATTGTATTCATGAAATAAAAATTAGAAAAGTAAGGAAAATAAAATAGCTCAAGTTAATAAATTTTGAAAAATTATTTAGATTATTTATATAACTAATTTATATCACTAAAATTATTTATATATAAATCATTTATACATATTAAAAGGGCCATTCTCATGTTTCAATGATACCAAACTAAAACGAATTTTCAATAAAATCATTCGTGTCGTGATTAAATTAAATTTATAAATATTATATTGAAATAAAAATTAGAAAAGTAAGGAAAATAAAATAACCCAAGTTAATAAATTTCGAAAAAATATTTACATTATTAATAATACTTATTTACACCACTAAAATCTTTTATATAAAAATCTTTTATACATATAAAAGGGATCATTCTCATGTTTTAATGATATCAAACTAAAAAGAACTTCCAATAAAATCATTCAAGTCACGATTAAATTAAATTTATAAATATTATATTCATGAAATAAAAATTAGAAAAGTAAGAAAAATAAAATAACCCAAGTTAATAAATTTCGAAAAATTCTGATTGCTCGCTCTTTTAGAAAGTTTTTTTTTGAAATTCCAGATGTATATACTTATGCATAAATACATGAAAACTATTATTCAAGCTTTTGAAAACATTCTACATTTAAAAATACATTTTAGCAAGGACGCCAGATTTTACGAAATATTTCCATGTTTTATAATCGAAATCATATATATACATACATTAGTGTGGATTTAAAAAGAAGACATATTTTTTCATGGAAAAGAATGCATCTGTTCAAACATTTTAAGCTTCTGCTGGTGAATCTTTATTATTTCTAGAAGAGAAATAAGTCCAAAGTCATAATGAATTCGGTCTGTAAATATAAATATATAGAACACCAT
>JAPMOQ010023314.1:9525318-9541156 GCA_026543055.1 Argiope trifasciata | reverse complement strand
ATATTTTTTTGACGATTACTATATTTCGTCTGTATTTTTTGACGATTGCTATACTTCATCTATATTTTTAGACGATTATTATACTTCATCTATATTTTTAGATGGTTACTATTGGGTTGTTCGGAAAGTCATTTCGTATTTTTTTGTCAAAATGAAAAGAAATTTTCGTTTAATGAATAAATTATTTATTAAATTATAAAATTGCCATTCTGGTCTAATACCTTTTGCCAATTTTTGGTAGTAACATGATTACACGCTCATAAAAGTTTTGGTCTTTGCTGTAAAAAAAAACTGATCGAGGTGGTTTTTGGCCTCCTCATTTGAAGGAAAAATTTTGCAAATCAGTTCTGGTACTGATGTACTGTTAACACATCTTCTCCACACATATTGGCTAATTTATTTCTGGCTTGAACAGCATTTTCACCTTTTATAGCAAAAAAGAAAAAAATGACGAAAATGCTGTTTATTGCTCTCCATATTTAAAAGGGCACCATCCAAAAACTACTGCGAAGAATCAGCTGCACTTTTTCACACTCAAGCCTTGCTATATCAGCTCTTAAAACATAAAATGATTTTGCGATTTAAGATGAAATTGGGTGCGAAAAATGCAATTAAATTCTTTGTCAGGAAAAAACGAAATTACTTTCCGAACAACCTAATATGTTTCATCTATATTATGCATACGAGAATGTAAAGGATAAAAAAATAGTAAAGTGAAGTTTAAAATTGTTTGTGAGAGCAGGAACTGAAGTAGAAAAATCTTATCCTCAAATATGTTGATAACAAAAATACGAACGGATAAGGTTCAACCAAAATACCTCGAAGTGCGAAGCTTCTAAATTCTTCTCCACTAATTCTCACCCTTTTACCTGACTAGAAAAATCCATCAGTCAAATAGGATTATGATTCCTCAGCATTTTCAGGAAAAATTCAGTCTTCCCAAAAGGTTTTGACAAATCGACAGGACTCGAAGGTAATTGCGAATTCCTCCGCCATCAAGAAATCGTGTTAGGAAGCATGGAGAAAAAAGAAGCAGAAGCAGATATCCCTTTGGGGGACAACATTATCACTGTCATCAAGACATACGTTATTGATGATATCCTGAAAGATTCCATCCGTATATCCTAGAGAAGCTACATCTTTGTGAGAAAGCGAGTTGAAAATATTTAAAGGAAACTCAGGGTGAACTTTTTAATGTTTTTCAGACAATTGCTGGGACTGTTAGAAAGCTTAAGAGTTGGAAAGCTTTGCTTCTGGAAAATGAAATTCTTTTTTTTTTTCGAAAATAGGAATATGATAAATGATGAGGAAATTTTGTGTATTCGGATATCATCTTAATGTCTTGTATCTGGTAATGATTAAAAAAGTTTATAATAAAATACTGTTTTAATAAATTAGAAAAATTTCCTTATTTAAAGTGGATCTAATATCAAACATTATTCGGGGATATGAAACCTCTATAGCTCTTTCCCTTATTTTTTTATAAGGAAATTCACTCTCCCCAAGAAATATAAATATACTTTATATTCTTTTCTGTTAAATTTTGCCTTTAAAATTAACCTTGCTTATTGTATTACAATAAACAACGGGAATTTGATTCAAACTTTAGATTCTTTTGTGTTAAATTTTGCCTTCCAAATTTACCTTATTTGTTGTATTACAATGATATGGCTTATTTGAAAATGTAACGTATTGTTACAAATCTGTAATGCTGCTTTCCAGTATGGTTAGTTCTATCACCAGAAAGAACGATTTACAATAATCTATTTTGTTTACCGCTCGGCTGGCGAGCCAATAATTCCAGCTTAGCGACCATTTGGCAACTTTGGGTGACATAGCAGATATTACTAGAAACTGCGAGAATTTTAACGATCCCTCGAGTAGGAACTGAGATGTCCCTGATTGAACCAGGAGGTTCTCGACCTGCCTCCCAGGAAGTATAAAAGGCTTAGAGTCACAAGATGAAGTCAGTGTTTTGAGTTCAATTCTTGTTCATAATTGAACGAGCTCTCTTTTCCAAAGTATGTCGACTAGCTTATCATTGTTGTGATTCGTTGTGTTATTACATATTGCTGGCTTTACTTGTGTATGTTACCAGATGTGAATTTGTCTGCGTATCTGACTTCGCGTTAATAAAGTCATCGTTTGTCACCAAGGCCCGTGTCTGTACGTCTCCATACGCCCACAACATGAACTCATTAACTTTACGGACTTTCAGGGGGAAGTTCTGTAACATTATTTAGTGTTCGTTTCAGTATCTTGAGGCGGCCACTTTTCTACAATTCTATCTTACTAAGGGGTGAGGCTTGGAATCATGATTGCATTTTCGGAAATTACTTTATTATTCAATATAAATATCCCTTCTTTCATCTTTTCTCTCCCCCTATTCTGTTTAATTAACCCCGTCATCTTAACGAATTTTTTCTGGAACTCACCTAAATGGATAAACTTAAAAATGAAAACCTTAAATCAATATAAATTTTGATCTAAATCGTTTGAGCTGTTTCCAAAATGCACTAAATAAATTTATGTACACAAAAGCTGCTCGTTTAAAGATATGTAATATCCATTTAAAAACATGGAGGGATTTAAATCCCAATATTGAAAATCTGTATCGAATCACGTAGGCGTCGCCTATTTATTGAAAATTTTCTGTCAATTTATTCTTAGATATAAAAACTGGAACAGAGCTATAAAGTAAAAAGAAATTTGGCATTTCATGTTGCCATGAAAATTGTAGATATATCAAATTTCGAATCCCTTCAATCAAGAAGATTGGTTTAAAATGTGATTTTGCCCGCTATATGACGGAACAAAACTCAAAATACTATATAGTATATGGAAGATTAAAGGAGGAAAAAAACCCAGATTACAATACCTCCTTCAAATCTCTATAGATGTAAAAACGGCACTTTTCCATAATACCGGCGCAAATCTGGCCAAGCAGACTTTTTGGCGACAGCACAATGTCGCAATTTTGGCGCAGGGGATAAAATGGCTGAGACTTTTAAAAAAAATATAGCGGTAAAAGGTTACCTGTGCGATATTCTGTTTGGCGTTGGTTGCATCATTATTGGCGACTTTTCGCCTGCGCCTGAATAATGGAAAAGTACCGTAAAAACTAATATGTCCCACAAAAGATCCAATGTCCGCCTTTAAATTCAGTCAATACTTAACGCAGATATAGTGACATGCACGAATTCTTTCATCAATCCACTCATCCTTTGTATTAAACAATGGGAGCGATTAAAATCCATTCCAATCTCCTGGAATCGATGCCATTTCCAGAATACGAAATGTTTACAGATCGTTTCATCGCCCACAATACGGAGTGAAATAAAAGCGGTCTATCGTTTGGCTTGAATTCATCTGGATTCTTTTCTGCATTTTTGCCATCTGGCTGCCTTTCAAACGATTTTATAATGACGTTTCTCATGTTTTCAGAAGCCTTGCTGTTTTGCATATCATGGCATCAAATGGAAATATTATCCCCCATTCCTGCAATGCAAAGACATGTTTTTCTAAGAAAAAAAGTGGGAAGGGGACATTTAGTGCATGATTAGATGCTTCATTGCTTTGTGAGAAACTCATCTTCTAAAATGCAGCATTTCGTAGAAGAACCTGGCATTTTCCTTGGTTTGATTTATGATAGTTAAACGATAAAATATAGCATTTCGGGCGGTTTGACCAATTTTTAAATGTCGGTGTTTGAATACTGTACTACAGAAATGAATTTATTACCAAAAAATCGTCAAATTCTTGAGAAATGCTTTAGAGATGTGCGAAAAATGATGAAAGAATAATGATCCAAAAATAAATTATCCATTGATAGGTGATGATACAGTGATTAACTGCTATGTTCAACTAAGATTTAAAGATGAAGTCTCTACTAGCATTCTTACTGCAATTCTTAGCACTAACACAATAAGAACACGTGGTAGGTATTATGTAACTAATGTATTGTAATTACTCATTTTATCTTAACTTTTTAAAAAAATACCTTACAGCATGAAACAGAGTGTGCATATTGTTTTAGGTTTTTTCGGGTATTTTCTGGCTTTCTATTTGAGTACAAGCAAAAGATCGCCAAATAATTTAGACCCGAGTCGTGTAAAACGTCGCCAAAAAAATACGATAATGGTATTGGGTCTGTTCTCAAGTTTGTGCAGGTCTTGATGAAGTCTTTTTGGTTCAAGTCCACACTATGAGGTTACCTTTAACTTTATGTGTGATTTTCAGTGACAATAATCTAAATACAAAGATGACCAGAGCCTGACTAAAAAGGAGCACAAGGAGGACAAAGAAGTTTTTGAACCGCTTCCCATTTAGTCTAAATCAAGTCCCGAAGACGAATTCCAAACATATTTTACTTACATACTTTGCAGCTGTATTATTTAATAAATATATTACTTACTAGTTTTATAATCCGATATTATGGATTGCTGCATTTCAAAGGGATATTTTTAAGCCATCATCTTTTATTGGGCACTTGCCACCTTTTTCATCTAGCTGGTTAGGCGAAGATATTGGTTAGATTTAATTTCCATTAAATCATTTGTTTCGAAATTCTATCGAATTGTCCGACTTTTAAATCCGTATTAATGTAAGTTTTATTTCTGTTTATTTTGTACTGGACTTTTCTTATGCAGGTCAGTCCTATGATAGTGCATTGTTCTTTAAAAAAACTATTACTCGGTCCAATTCTCTTATAACTTTCTCGGAATCGCAAGTTCACTTTTTATTCGTCTTCTTACTACAAAGATACTAAAGATAATCCTTCTTTTGCTTTCAACAGTAAATGAAAATCACGCTATTAAATATTTGTAAACAAAGAAATATCAAAACGAAACAAACGCTTAAAAACAATATATTAAACAATGAAATATATTTCAATTTCCTAACAATGTAATATTTTGCAAAAAATTAGGTAAGCAAATAATTTTTTTTGGAAATTTCAAAATTCAGGAAAAAATATGCACGTCTATAAAATTAATATTATAAAAAAAGTTTTGGTTTTGGAATAATATTTTCGAAAATTATCACTGAAAAAACTCGAAATTTATCTTAGTTTCAATAAATTAAAATTTAATTAAAATTTCAAAAAATAGCCCGAGAAGCATATTCCTACCCTTCAAGTTATATATGTGTTAAATTTGACAGCTTAGTTCAAACAATTTAGCATATAAGAACGTACAGATACATGTACATTCATCTTTATTATTATTAAAAGCTAGCAGGCTCATAAGACATATTGATTATCTTTAATTTCCTTTAAATCGTCCAGATATAATTTTATATTCACGATATCGTAATATTTATAGAAATTAAAAAACGTCACAATAACGCTTTGCATAAGTCCCGTATATAAAATTTTTTCATAGAAACCAGTTTCACTAAATCATAACACTTTTAAAAATTTAAATACACTGTTTATCTATTTTATAAATTTTTCAATATTGTAACTTCATACTTTTGACCGTCTTGAACATTATGCAGGTATTAAACTTCTTTAATATTTAACAACGGAAGGATATCATATTATCAGATAACTGATAAAACAATGAACGTGATTTGTAAATTTTGGGGCAACAATATGATTTGACTTTGAAAAAATAAATAAAAATTGCCAAAATTTGCACTGTTGTTAAATTAATACAATTATAAAAAAATATTTTTTACTTTCAAAGGTGGAAAAATTCACTTTAGTGCGATAATACTTTTAGAATTTTACCGAGAAAAAATACGAAAAAAATCGTGCGAGGCCCAACTGCCCATCATCCTCCAAGCTATGCATGTGCCAAATTTGGATGCTGTAATTCCAACAGTTTGAACTGTAAGGAGTCAATATACATAGACACACACATTCATCCTTTATTCTTATTAGAAATAGTTTTATGGTTCTAGTTCGATTTCATTCAGCACTTCTTGACTCAACGAACTGAAAACTTAATAAAGTAACATAAAAATAATATTTGATTAAAATAAAGCTAAAAATAATTATTAAGAAACTAAAAAAAGGACAAAATAAGATTTTTAAGCAGATTGACATTTCTGACCTTAGAATCACAAATTATTTCACGATATTTTCCGCCATGTTGTTTGATATTCTAAAATGGCAAGCAGTATCGTAATTTCAAAATGGCTGATGGCTTCTTTCTTTAGTTCTTTTTCTTTCTTTATGATTTAGGTCTTTAGGCTTCAAAAATCGGATTAGATGTATAGGAAAATCGAATTTGAAATGACTTATGAAAAAATTTAAATATTAAAAAGAATAGCGTAATAACCAAGCAATAAAAATAAATCTAATAGCATTTCACAATTTTATCGTTGATAAATAAATGTTGAAGCTGTAAAAATCTTTTAAAGAGTGACAGAATTGATTCGTCCGGCTAAAAAGCTTATTGGTTGTTTTCAATCAGATTAGATTAAATTTCAAAACTTTTATATTAATATGGTTTTGTTTTAGCTGTTATTATTTAATTCTATGGAGAAGACACATGAACTGTTTCGAATAACACTACTGTCTATTTTTTCATTAGAAAATGTAATTACATTTTAAAACTCATTTCAAATTTCAATGAGGGTGGATAAAATTTTAATGGATTTTTGAATATTATTACAAATGTTGTTTTTTGAGTCAAACATTCATTCGAAATTAAAATTTAATTTGAATTAAAAACTCTTTCATTCAAAACACACCGCCGCTTTAAACGAAATCAATTTTGACAGACTTCAAAACAGCCAGCTTTAGAGGACGTCATATCTACAAATCCTTCCTAATCAAAAGGTCTCGGAACAAAAACATTAATATCAAAATGGGATTTATTTATTTTACTTTTCTGTTTCAGGTTTTTCGAGTCCAACACCAAAAAGAGTCAAAATAAGTTTATCAAATTACACTTATTGTTCCAAATCTCTTTCAATCTATGTCGAAAAAAGGAAATCTAAAAGGAATTTGACGTATCGAAACTGCACAGATTACAAAAGAAATGTGGTCCGGTGGAAAAATTGAATTATATAAGAATCTAGACATTCCTCCAGCATTAGTATCTTCGGTGAAAAAATATAATATGGATAACAGTTTTAGAAAACTTCAATTTAATTATTTGAGGGACGGAGGCTTTTTAAACGAATTCCATACATGTCAAGAGAAGAAAATTTATGAAAGAAAAGGAGGAAAAAAAGTATTTAATTCCTGTCGACAGTTTTTATTGATGATACTGAAATCTTGCATTTTTTTACCCACAGTACTATTAAGAAAAATTTTAAATGCATTTTAATCCACTTAGATATAGAATTAAATGTTTAATATATTAATTATTATAAAAGATTAGCTATGCCTTTAATTTAATAAAAATATAGTTTATTTTATATAGTAAAATTACTTTAGGGCGATGGAATTTTTTCTTCCTAATTCATGGATTGATTTATTGTTTTCCTTAAACTGCTACTTTGAAAGTAAACAGTTCCTTGGAATCTCACTAGATGTCGCTATGTATGAATTCAGTAATAGAAGAAAATAATTTAGTGTCACTTATTTTCAATGCCTATCATTGGAAAATAATTATGAGTTAACTAATGCAGCTAATAAATCTATGAAACTAATTTTCTACACGTGTCGGTATAAAATGCGTTAATATTTAAAAAAAGCTTCTTTTTTTTTTTGCGAAAATAAGGTTTTAACTGGTTTTGAATTATTTCGTGACTATTGCATTGTGCAATCATCAACTTTTAGAAAAGCGATATTTTATTTCATTCCATTTTAAAATTGATTTATCTCTAAAAACTTTTTACCAACTAGTAAAATTTAAATAATAATAATCACTTGGGGTACCCCTGTTGAGGTTTCACATTCATTCGTCTTTGCTCTGTTTTTCTTAAGGGTCTACCCTTTATTGGCCAGACAGAAGAATTGGGTATATGTCAGACATTTGCTCCAAATTGTAACTTTTTTCTGGCGATGTGTAGCCAAATATAGCAACTATTTTATATAATTATTTTCTAATCATCATTTCTGAACAGCCCTAAAATCGAACAATTAATGCCTCAAAAGCGAATTGTACATCTACCTCTCTTCGTTTTGTATCTATTAGGTTCAGTTCTACTTGAATTGGCGGGAAGATTCATATCTTATTAATAGACCTCGTTCAAAACTTGATAAAAATCTATATATTTAATGTAAGAGCTACACCAAATTTTTGATAAAACGAATTTTTTTCAAACTAACGTATTCACAGAAAACATATTTTTTAAAAAAATTATTCGGACTCAAACTATTACTGGTTTGAAACGTAGAAATCCCGAGTGACGATTTTGTTTGACGATTTCAACAATTTTTATTCGTAAAATGTTCAGATTTTTATTTTAAAAATGTACGAGCGTTTTATGCTGCGGAATATAGTAAAGAAAACTAATATATATATATATATATATATGTGTGTGTGTGTGTGTGTGTGTGTGTGTGTGTGTGTGTGTGTGTGTGTGTGTGTGTCTGTGTCTGTGTCTGTGTCTGTGTGTGTGTGCTGTGTATGAGGACTTTGAAATACCCCCATAGGAAAAAATCAAGACTCTATAAATCTGGCGATCATGTTGGCCATCGGATTGGTCCACCACTCCCAATCCAGCGTACTTCAAAAGTAAAATTCATCTAATTGCGGACTGAATTCATACTGAAATGGGCTAGCGCAACATCATGCTGAAACCACGGACCCAGACGGCATAAAACCTCTTACAGAAAAATCCGATAATGCCATACAGGTTGCCAAGCATGTGTAACTGCTGTTGGTTGCAGTATCTAGTTACTGTTTACATCTTCTGTACGGAATTACTAGTTAAATTTCCTGCTAATAGACATTTTATGATTCCGTTAATATGTATGTTCTTCCCCTCTTTGTGTACCAACGCGCCACTTGCATATATTCCAAAACAATAACTGTTTATTATAGAGAGCTCTTCCAACCCTCAAAGTTTGTCCAATAATTTTAAACTCATCCTGTATATATTTGAGGGTATATGAAGAATGAAAAGCGAAAAAGTTTGCATACGAGAAGGTTAAAATAGAGAAAATTTACATTACGGAAATTATGTCCCCATATCGAGGATGAAGCAAACTATATAAGAGGTCAGCGGGATAAAAATTGAAGAAGAAAGAATACACTTAAATATTCTTCTGTCAATACTTCAAGAAATATACTCTTCTGAACTAAGCTCTTGAATACACAGATACAAAATTTATTTTCGCTTGGACGACGACAGTTTTCCTCGCCAAAAGCTATTTAGTCAGTAATAACATAAAAATCTCTACGAGGATTGTTTCCTCAAAGTCAACCGGTGACGCTTGGTAAGATCACGGCGTTTGACTTTTGTTGAACCAGAATAAACCTGATCTCTATTTATGTACTTAAGCACATCCTCTATATCCTCCTGATATTTTTTCCTTCGACAGTTAGACCCGCATTTGCTGTCAGATTTTCCACCAAAAGTAATCGACGAAGAAAAGCGTTACATAAAAATGTCATCCACATTCTATTGGAACTTCTTTTTCTATGGCTTGAGCGAGTTGTTGGAACACTCACACTACCTATTCCGTTCCATTTTTCTGCAGATTTCTACCATTCCCTATTGCCTTGCAAGCCAAAATTTATATCGCAGAAATTTTTCCAGATTGTAGGGATTTTTTTTCCCTCTCGCCCTCACTAGAGCCATTGGATTGGAATGGAAAAAAGGTAAAGAAAAAAAATCCTTTTTTTTCATTCCCTTCAGTTCTACTTCAGGTTCTTATCTCAATTCTTTTGATACTAGTCATTACTAAAGACGTAACTTTTTTTTCCTCCCCCATCTTACTTTCTACTCGTTTCAAAGAAAGAGAAACTTGAAATATATTCGGAAAAAAAAGTTAGTTTTAAGGGGCCAAAGAACAAAGAAAAATATAGTATGTTATCCGCTACGGTGCTCATTCCAGTTTTTAGCTCTTTCCCTTTTTTTCCCGTTTTGTAGAATTTTTCCTTGGTGAACTTTTGGAGTAGATCTTTAGAACTACTCCAAAAGGTAATTAAAAAGAATCGCGTTTTCATTAGATTTTATACTTTTAAGTCTAAGTGTACCTTAAAGCTAAGACAAGCGTTAAGCCCATATATGCCTAGGTTTTTTAAAAAAATATTTAGTAGCGAAAACAGGAAGAAGTCTTTGTGAACTTTCACACATTAAACTCTTCTAAAAATGGTTCCGTTTTTATTTGTGTAAAGTCCTTACAAGCAATTATTCGGATAAACAAATGCAAAAATAGCAATTTTAGGACAGTGGAGAGTAATTTATTATTATAAATAAATAAAAATAAGAGAGTAATTATGATATAGTAATTATGAATAAGCGATAAATTAAAAGTAATTTATAAAGACCATATAATTTAGTTATAATTATATATTTACTTCCTGCGTAATCTAACTTAAAGTTTTTTTATACGTTTGATTCAGAGTTTTATCTTAATTCTACATGAGTCAGAATTCTAGGTAGATGGTGAGACGTTTCTTAAGAGCAAGAATGATCAACGACCTTTTAGTGCAATATTTTTTGTAGGTAACCAATAGTACATATATATAAAGATATTAATCGGTTTCAGCATTTAAATGGACCGTTTGTTAACAGGAGACCATATTTCTCGAAACACATCAAACACATCGTTTTTACCACACAACACCATTCTCACGTTACTCCATCATGGCTTCTCTCATTCTGGAGGGTTTTTTTTTCGTTCGCATATAGAGGGCGTTAGTCAATAAATTGCTTCAAAATTCCCTGACTACGAGAAATTACCCTACTTTTCCCTAATGCGAATTTTGTCATATTAATGTGTCTAAATACGTTAGGAAAAGTCATGGTATTTTTGATATGGTCAATCTTTTTAACAAATAAATCTAATATGATGTGATATAAGAATTACTGCATAATAAAGGAATTTAAAATGTCATCAGTTATTTACTTTATATTAGGTAAAAAAATGCATCCGATGATTTTAAAACGACACGTGTTTATTTTATTGAAACTTTTACGATGGAATCTTAACTAATAATTTAATAGGTTTTTATAATTTAGTTATTTTAACGTCCCATTTTGAAGCAGAATTTTTGAACTGACCTCAAAATTCTGAACCGCGGTCAGATGACGATGAGGACAACGGAGGGTATTTTTTATTTAACATTTGGCCCCAACGGGTTACGAATGTACTTGACCCGCTTACATGATAAATCTTTGGTAGAATCGAGTCTCGAACTAGGAACTTTCGAGATCTGAAGACGAGACCAGATTACAATGGCTAACAGCTATTGAATCAGCTATTCACCCACTAGATTAATCGCATGAATGTTGTAATATCTGGCAATTTTGAAGAACTGTATTTTATCACATTGCATAGAAGTTAATCTGTTGAATATGAAGATTCTATCAAAATTTTACTTTGTTAAATGCTGGCTTCTTTTATTTAGCTATTCACCAACCAGATTATTAACAGGAATTTAGCAAGTTGAAACAATTATGATCAAGTGTATTTTTTCAAATCACTATTTAAATATAGTTATTGAATCTGAAGAATCTATCAAAATTTTACTGCGTAATATCTCTAGTTATTGAGAGAGGGGAAGGACAAATGACTTTTGAAAATCTCTCTTTATCTCTATCCATCTCACTCTCTCCATATATATATAATCTTAATTAATTTCCTAATTCCTCCCCAATTAATATTCTCCACCTTAATTTAGCCTATATTAACTTCATTCTAAAGGGTTCTCTTTTTTCCTGATCCAATTTCACTTTTTTCTGCTTAATGAATTCTATAAGAGCTCTGTAAAAATACTTAAATCAGCGGTTCTCACACTCTGAGTAAAAAGAGAGAGACCAGTTCTTTTAAAAGATCCCTACAATTATTTTACCTAAATCGACAAGTGTGAAGAAATCCCTGCCAGAATTTCATAATATATAATAAAGGCGACTCATATTTCGTTCGTTCTTTTCGCTTATGTGTTATTATATAGATTAGCGCAGCTCGTCGCTTCTAGTTTGTGCATAAAGTGTAAATTGTGCCTCCCATATATAAATATATATATATATATATGGTGTCAGGTATATCACTTCCCGCCACTAAGCAGCCCTCTGGTGGAGAAAACGTGAGCAAAGTGCAGTTCATGTCTGGACGAGACATGATTATGACGTTCTAAAACAACCGAAGACGTATGTATACAGACGAATGACGAAATTACGACGTATTGTTAAAAGACGAACTTGCATGTTAATAGACGAACTTGGTCATCCATTCCATCCTGTAAATTAGTTATCACCCTTGGTTCATCATTAATTTAACTTCTTTGTCATCCGTTAAAATCTAAAGTATCATCTGGACTTATTATTAAAGTATCATCTGGGCTTTATACCGGGTGGCCAGAAATAAAACACCCCTACTCTGACCTCCCTGGATATCGAACTACTCAGTGTAAAGGCTTGAAAATTTGTGGACATACTATTCAAAAAATGGGGAAACGGATTTCACGAAAAAAAAATTTAGTTCCAGAAATCACCGATAGGTGGCGCTGTACCACTGGACGTATGCTGAAAAGACACAAAAACACGTTTTAAACACATTTTATTTGAAAGTACCAAGCATACATGAAACAAGGACGTTATCGATGCAGGGAATGCTGCTCAATATGGTTCCCTTCCTGAAGATGTAAAATGTGAAGTCTGTGGACAGCTTGTTCAACTGCGGATCGTAACTGGTCATCTGAGATGCTTCTCACATGCAGACTGATACTCTCTTTCAAATCTGCCAAGGTTATCAGACGTTCTCGATAAACAAGGTTTTTTAAGTGTCCCCAAAGCCAAAAATCACACGGATTAAGATCCGGTGAACGAGATGGCCAAGTTGTCGGAAACGCGCGACTGATTATTCTGTCAGTGGTGAAATGTTGGCGAAGAAACTGTTGCACAGGGAGTCCAATGTGTGGAGGTGCTCCATCTTGCATAAAAGTAATGGTGTCAAGGCATTGGCGCTGCTGCAAATGGGGTACAACAAATGTTTCGAGCATCCTTTTGTACCTGTTGGCCGTCACGGTACATGTCTCAAGGCCATTGGAAGTAACCTCTTCGAAAAAGAACGGTCCAAGGATGAATGTGGCTGTGAATCCACACCAGACTGTAACTTTCGGTGAGTGGAGTGGAATCTCTTGGAAGGTACGGGGGTTTGTCGTGTCCCATATGCGACAGTTATGGGTGTTCACTGTTCCACTGAGGTGGAAATGGGCCTCATCGCTCCACAGAATCTGCCACGGCCACGATGCATCCACTTCAACTCTAGCAAGAAATGTCAATGCAAAGGTCAGTCGCATCTCCCTGTCTGTGGCCAGCAATTGTTGATTAGGGCGGATTTTGTACGGGAAACAATGCACCATTTTTCTGAGTACGTTCCACACTGTGCTATAGGGAACACCCAAGTGTCGTGACACTGCACGTGCACTACTGCAGCCTAAAACATTATCCATTGACTGTTCAACAATACCGGTGGCAACATCTTCAACGACATCTGAACGAACCGGTTTGCGTCCTCGACCAGGCTGAACTCCAAGATGTCCAGTTTCCTCGAATCGAGCGATCATTCTCCTGAGAGCTTGTGGAAGCAATGGTCCCTTACGCAAATCCTTAAGTCGGCGAAACTCTCGAAGTGCTGCTGGAGCATTTCCTTTATTCTCGTAAAACAACTTCACAAGCAAAGCGCGTTCTGGCAGCGTGACAGCCATCACTAATAAGAATGACATTCCCCACCTTTTAACTTCTTTTATACCCAGAACATGGCTTCTAACCATGCTTTATGCAAATTTTTCTGGTTACAGTATGAAATTGCAGTTACAACGGGAGTTCTAGCTTCTTTACTATTTTTATTTTCCATAAGGGGCAGAAAAATTAAAAAGGAAGCATGGAAGCATTCCATTCCGCATAAACATTTTAATTTTTATTATTATTTGTGTCTTTTGATCATAGTTCCAGTTGTGCAGCGCCACCTATCGGTGATTTCAGGAACTAATTTTTTTTTCGTGAAATCCGTTTCCCCATATTTTGAATAGTATGTGTACAAAATTTTGAGCCTTTACACTGAGTAGTTCGATATCCATGGAGGTCAGAGTAGGGGTGTTTTATTTCTGGCCACCTTGTATATGTATATAAACACTAACGAACGTAACCCGCAGAAATCAAGAATCTTATTACTAATTGTCTAATGGCAAATATAAATATAAGCTAAACTTCATACACATTTCAAATTACTTCATTCATTGACCATTTTTTACAGCTGTGCTGAATCAACCGCTTCGTTTAGTTAATTAGTGGAGCTAAAAAATATTACAAATACTGTTACATGGCGAGCTATCTTTAGAAGAGTTCCGAAGATAGTTCGCCATGTTACCAAAAAGGATATTCAATAAGAAGATATAAAAAAAATCAAAAAGTAAGCTTCAAATAAATATTAGTTACATTATTATAACGCTTTAAATGTAACTATTTTAGGCATTTTAGACCAACATATCCTTCACGGAAGATCTTCCAAGTAATGTTTAATCATTTTCATAATATTTCAGCCGTTTTTATTGACTCAAATATCATAAATATCAAATATTTATTTAAATCATTTTCCACTCGAAAATATATGTCAGTCTCCAACAGTTTAGGACTGAGTTATTTTGATACGATTAACTTGGAAACCTTTCATATTTTAAAATGGAATAATAAAATCTCTTCAACCTATCTATGACAGAAACAAAATAAATTAAGATAATATGAATTTCAATAAATATTGTTAAAATTAACTGTCGGCAAACAATGGAGATTTCATTCCAAAGACAGGGATCGCATGCCGTAGCTATCATGATTTTTATTATAAATTTTAACTAGCTTATTTCAGAACAAGCGATGCGAATTCCGCATTATTTTGCTTCATTTGCAAATAAATCCGATTTCTATATAATTGCAATTATTTGAACAAATGTAGGAATTTTCTTGAAGAGTATACGAATAATTTTAAATTAAATTCATCTCAAAGTTTAAACAGACAATCTAAGTATACATTAATGGGTAATATTTACAATACTCGTATGCTATGATGATAATCTTTACACAATTTTTCCCTACATAAGTGATCATAATGCATTCAAATGATTGAATAAGATAACTAGGAAGTAATTTAATTTGTTGCAAATATCCGATAAAAAGTATTTTATGAATTAAGCGAATGACAACGATACTGGATTTAAGTTGTTACTAAATCTATTCCAAAACGAATTTAATAGATAAATCGTACTCTAAAGTGAGATAAGATTAATTATTTGAAATATATAAACAGCTAATACGAATTGTTTTCCCTATGAATTAATAAAACGTAATACAATATTATTTATTATTTTTTCTTGAAAAAGAGTATTATGCTATTTGCGAGTATTAAACTATCAAATGAGAAATATAAATATGTTTATATTAAACTATTAAAAGCAAACCAAACTGCATTTATAAAACTATTCTTTGACTGTCTTCTTTATAGATCAATGATCAGTAGAGCATTATTATGTTTTAATGCTTTCTTGTATGTAATACTTAATAAAGAAATTACTGTATATATCAAAATCGGAACTGGATATTTCGACGAATTACTGTTTCAGATCCTACATCTGACTTTGAATATGATTATTTATAAGTGTAGCTGGTTAGATGAATAAAAGTTGGCAATCATTCATCTTGAACTTTTTCCAAAAATGACAGTTAAAATTATATTATTCATAAACATGTATTCATCTTATGGTAAAAAAAA
>JAPMOQ010023314.1:9514374-9525308 GCA_026543055.1 Argiope trifasciata | reverse complement strand
TACATCGCTCTATTGTCCATTTTTAGATTTCGAAAACCGATTTGTTTTTAAATTTTACTTCCATATTTATCGATAAGGTACGAACTCTCATATTAAATTATATTTTATTGCACTTCCATCAAATAATCATTTTTTGACGATACTTATTTTATTCTTTTTTTTTCTAATATTCTAAACATTACACACCTTAAGCGAAATATTTATTTAACTTCTAAAGCATTCTGGAGTTACTTCTATTTCACCATTTTCCTTCAATTCAAACTTAAATTCTTCTAGATCAAGTCTCCTCCGAGACTCTTATCACCAAATGAATATTTACTTAAAGCAATTAAAACTTCTCCGATCTTTGGCTCGAAGACCCCCTGTGGCTCTTTTTAGCTCGTACCTAGTAATTTAGAATTAGAGAAACAAAAGAACAATACTCGGGAGAACTGAGCCGTAATAAGGAAGCTTCTGAAATAACAGCTGCTCGGAGAGTAGCGATTTTAACAAGCAATTTTCGGGCAGGTGCATGACGGGAATGTTTCTTCTGGAATAAGCCGGAGTTACTTTTAGCAAGAGAGGTGAAAAATGAAAAAGAAAAGCGCTATTTAGGTGTTTAAACTGTGACTGCAACGATTCGGTAAAATTTTTAGAAAATAGTGATCATTCGGTCTGTTTTAGAATAGAATGAAATACGAATCTCATTAGCATTTATTTGTTATCACATTTTTTCTCGGAAAGAATGTAGTTCCATTTTAATAAGAGACTTAATTACTTTTTGCTCTTAATATTATGTATTTTGCTATAAATTATTAAAAAAAATTCTAGCTTTTTATGTGACAAGAATTTTCAAATGAAGTTAATTTAATTTGATAATTAACATTTTATTTTATGTTAAAATCAATTGCCATCATCCGTGGAGCAAAATGCTGGAATCACTGTAAAAAAATAATTAATAACTGATACTTTTGCGTTAGTAAAAGAGGAAATTTGCACGACAGATCAAAGTTTTAACGCAAGATTTGAATCAAATAAAAAACACGGCTACTTTTTATTTAAACTGTTATATTTTTTATGTATCATAAAGTACGCAGAGTAGGGTTATGTATGGAATAACACACAGATTAAATAACTTCCACAGCTTTGCTGGTACATGCGAACTCTTTCGTTGAAATTTTTCACAGCCGTTTTCTTTCAATATGGCTTAATTTCAACCATGCAGCATTCCTTTTCTTCTTTAACGCATGCTTGTTTGTAGGCTTGCTGACAAAGATCATTTCATTTCAAATAAACAAATAAAAATAAATCCAATGTTATTAAATCACACGACCTACGGAGCCAATTCTCGAATTTTTGATCTATAGTCTCCAGAGTTTAAATTATCTTTAAATTATTGTTCAACAATTAAAACACTTTGGTTGGATTTGGTTTGGTCAAATGTTTTTATTTATTTTCCCAATACTTTACTACAAGAATGGGAACAAATTTAAATCTAGCGAAAATTTTGGGCCACCCCCTATTATGGTATTTTTTAAATATAATTTGGCCCAGTTTATTAATAAATCTATTATTTTAATATTGCTATATCTAACAATGTTGTATAAATGTTTCACCTAATATAGCAAACAATATATTAAAGAACATTTTATTTCAAAAACTATAATTTTTAAAAAAATTTTAAGTCGTCTAAATGATTACTAAAATAGAATTTGCAATAAAATTTGTGTTGAAAAAAAATACAAATTAAGTTTACTTTTTTTAATAATAGAATATTTCAACTTTTAAATTTCTTTAATTATTTACTTTATTATATTGATCTGTGGAAGATGCTAATATTACTAACAATTATGAATTAGATTTTCAATTACATTTATAATACATTTTAGTAATTTTTAATGTTATTTAGATTTCTACCTTATGATATTTATTGTCTTTTGTGTTTTAAATTTATTATCTTCATCCTTCATATTCCTAATGAAAATAATTATTTATAAACACTATTTTTATATTTTTCCCTCTTTAAATTTCTTTATTATTCATCATTATAGGTATCATGGCACACTAACAGATAGCCCATTGAAAATGACATCAATTAAATTGTATTTAAATCAGTTTTTAATTATGCTCGCATATTTCCGAAAATAACAGTATAAAATATGAGTTCTTTAGTGAATGAAATATAATATCAGAATTCTGTCTTTCTAACGAAAAATATCCACAAAAGTATTCAAAAATAAAGAACGAATTAAATAATGTTTCTTACGATTTTTAATAAAAACATTATAAATAAAAAACAGATTAAAATTCTATAAATAAAAGTTTAATTCTAAACTTATTAAATCAAAATTTTCAAAGGATTAGAAACTTTTACATCAAACGGTCTTTTCTCTAGCGTTTTAGCTACACAAATTAAATATTTCTGGTGGTATTAAATTCTCATTAAAGTTTCTAAAAGAATTAGTAATTTAACACAAAAATTAAATTTTCAATAAAAAGAGAAATTTGGAATAGTTATTAAAATATTTTAATAACAATAATCGTTTATTTAATTAAGGCTAAAATTTTTATTGAGGAAAGCAGATTAATAATTTTTTTATTAAATCAGAACCGAAATGCGTTGACAGAAAAAAAAATCTTTATCGTAGTATTAAACTACTCAGAAGCTATTCTTCTAGAAAATTAAATTTCCTCTATTGTTTTTGAATTGTCATTGCTCTAAACATTTCGCGGAAAACAAAACATTCTTAAAAGGCCAGCATAAAGCAATTAATGCAATTTTAAGATCCAAAGTAATGCGGCAAGCATTATCTTTCCAAACTCAAAATATCCTCAGAAAGAGCTTTTCCCATAATAACTTAATTATCTGCCAACAGAAATTTAAAACCCCCAGTTGTTTTGATATTATCAATTTAGATAAGAAGGGAGCTGGAAAATTAATTTTCTAATTGAATAAAAATCCATCGAAAAAAGCAATTTAAATCCTCTTCGACTGTTTGAGAAAATGGCAAAACAACAATGACCCTCCGATTTTTTTAAAATTCATTTTGCGAAGAGTTTTCAATCAGATTTCGAATTTAGTGAGTGGTTTCATTAAAAGAAATTGCACGATTTTTCACTGCCATTTTATTACTGTTGTTATTATTATTGCTTTTTTTTTCTTCTTCTTCGTTCTTTTATTTCAAATTACGTTAAAAAAATTTCCAGACTGTTCAGCTGCTTATTTATCAAACAAAGCGTAAGTTTACGAAAAAAAAAACTATCGACATTTTTTGATTATTTTTATAATTTAGAGTTTACTTTTTAAAAATTTATCGTCTGCAGTCAAAAGGTGCATTTTCTTGTCATCCATTTCCGTCTTGATAAATTCAATGGCCAAAAGGGGAAAAAGAAAAAATCTCCTTTTCCCTAAATAGGGAAATAGTCTCTATTAATCTTGTCGACCATTAAAGTGTAGAAATCCCATTACATTAGCGCAGCGTTTGAAAAATCGAAATATTTATTTACGGTCGAGCATTTAATTGATTTTAAGCTTTTACGGAATATTTCATTCACCAATTATTTAGAGTTTAGATATATTCATGATAAACAGTGTTTTAGCACGCGATATATTAATTATTTCAAAATCTGTTGAATGCTGAGAATGCTAATATTTTAATAAAATATTTCTCATCAGTTCGACATTTTGAATTATTGATTCCTTTTAAGTATTTCGTGTTAGATCGTCTAATAAATTTATACAAAATCAATTCAATAAATGGGGAAGATCATTCATAATATTGTGTAAACATTCTATGATTCCTACTTCGCGCAGCGATATGAATTATTTTTAAAATTGAACTCTTCTGAATTTCATTTTAATCACATTGAAAGAGATAAAAATATTTTATATTCGTAACAACATTACAATTAATGAGCACATCTTAAAATATCTACTTTGTTATAAAACGCTTATAAAGACATTTTTACAGAAAGTTCTAGAAAATAATAAAGGGTTAAGTTCTAGAAAAATGCTTATACAAAGAAAAATATATCTATTTATTTCATGAGAAAATGGCATGTGTAACGGTTACATAATTCTACTGCCTTCTCTCTTGATGCAACAGATGGCGTTACGTTATTAGCATCAAGGCACGTTTTCCATGCTCCTTCTTGAAGGGATAATTATTAGATGGTATTCTAAATAAGTGTCGTGTATTTTCATGTTTGTTTTGTCTGGTGAAATGGGAAACTTAGAAAATAATCACATAAATGTCACTGAAACTTGTCAATTGTTTTCATCTACCTCGTAACACAATTACAAAGAGTCTCGACATAAAGGAAAATTGTGACATGTTTATATCATACAAATGAGTCAATTATATTATATATATATTCAACTAATCTGTTTACTGTCTTTACAGCCCTTAATTCTTCTGCACTCTTTCCACGACTGTCTTCTGACTTCTAGTTATCTGAGCTGGGCACAGAAGATTCTGGAACAATCAGGCATATATCGGTTCCTATATGCTCTACCATTAAAATGGACAAGTAATATTGGACAAATTAGATATTACTCGAAGATTCCAGTATGTTATATTTTGACACTAAAGAAGCCAAATACCGCGAAAATTCTCCAAATGGTCGCCAGTTCCTGAGACCACTCATCCGGCATCCGATCAGTATCCAACAGAGATAATTGTAAAACAGTTTTTCTATTATTAAACTAAGCGTACTAAAAAGCAACATTACAAATTTGCAACTATGTATGTGTGTGTGTGTGCGTGCGTGCGTGCGTGCGTGAAACGTTTTGTCAATAGCTAGAGTATTTTTTAAATTTTTAGTATTGGAGTGTGTTGTTAGAAACTTAAAAATCTCAAACGAGTTCATAAATGGCCCATCTAGCCTAAAAGGGACGACAAAATGTTGGATTGAAATTTTCATTTAGCTATAACTTTCTTAATTTACTTAAGATAGAAAAATACATAAATGCTATTAGCTGAATTAGGGCCTCATTAAGAACGACTTTCGTATTTAAAATCTTACGATAATTGCAATATCTTCGAAGGTAGGCTCTCAAAAAAGGACTTTCATGCCTTAACTTAGACGGTCCCTAAAAATTTTTGTTGCCATACAGTAACTAAGAAAGAGAGGAAGGAATCTACCTTAAGTCTTCCAGCTTGAAGAGATAAGTTTTTTATAACCACAGCCTATAAGCGATCAATTATTATAAAAGATCGTAAGTGATCGGTAGCTTTAAATTTAACAGTTTATTCTAGAGAAACAAAAATCGGAAAGGCATACTCTCGTTTTACTTTCATTAAATCTTATTATTTTTAATATTGCCACTTCAGCAACCGTGAAAGATTTTGATCCTCTTTAGCAAGAATCAATGCTCAAAATATCCGCTTTTTTACCAAGGAAAATACTAACCATAGTTTGGTATGTATTACGCTTTCAAAGATCGCTCAACTTTAAATAAAACTGGAGCAGTGGTGTGGAAACCTTATTTTCTCCGATGTACTGAGAGTTTCATTGTAATTCAAGTTTAAGTTACGAATCGACCGAGTCAAAATTCCGAACGTGTGGAGTGGAAGTCGTTTTTTCCCTCCCACTAGTTGAAAAAAGGTGAGAGAAAATTCAGTTCCTTTTCTCTTCTATGTCTAAGAAAAGCAAAGTATATGACGGAGTGGAGAGTTGTAGACTTTGAATTGAGAAAACTTTTCGTAACTTCTTCATTCCCAGTCCAAGGACATTAAACAGAAAGATTCCAAGATTCGAGAAGAATTGAGAAATATATAGAGATTTCAGGAAAAACTAAGAGCAATTCTTCTCTATACAAGTAAAGGACAAAGGTATATTTGAGTAATATTGGAACATTTTGCCCACACAAATAGATCTTTGAAATGTTCTTTGCTGTATAAGAAAAACAGAAAAAAATTTGACAGGGAAATATAAAATAATATTGTAACAAACCTGGACTGTTGCTTCCCAGCATGGATAATTCAATTACTGAAAAGACCGTTTTACAATCGACTCCGTTTGGCACAGCATCAGTGATCTCAGAGCTTAGCGACAAACCTGGCGACCGTTTGAAGACTTGGCGACGAATTTGGAGACAAAAAAATATTACTTGGAGCTTTGAAGATTTCAGCAATTGAACCAATTGAAAAAGCGATAAACCTAATTGGTTCAGAAACTTCTCAATCCGCTTTCGGGAACTGCAGAAAACCGCTAGTCTCAAGCTAAAATTAAACCTAGTCAATCATCAAAGAAGTCGGAGTCGTGTATCGAGTCGTGAAGATGATAATGACCCAAAGACGGAATATTTCGGCAAAGTATCAGCGAGCGTTATATGGAACCATTGAGAAACTGAGCGGTGTGCCAAGTACTGGTGTCTGTTGTGGAAGCAACATAGAGAAATGTGTGGAGTAGCCTACCGTATAGTAGTGAATCAGCAGTTGGATACAGCTAAAGTGAGGACACAGGTGCGAATCGCAGGCGTTTGGAGAGGCCGTAGATTGAAGCTACGAGAATTCCCACCTTCTGATGAATTCTGTTTGGCAGATTTGTGTGCTGTTGTTGCTTTTACTACCGATTACTATTCTAGGGCTACAGTGTGTTGTAGCTTGCTACTGTGTGTTGTCCTGTGTTCATCTCGGCTGTATATATTTGTCTCTATATACTCGTGTCTTTTGTGTTAATAAACCTCGCCGTTTGTCTCTAAATAACTGTTTATTTCTGCATCGACCATCAAATCTTTAAAAAGGATCTCCCAACAGAGGAATTAAATTCTTAGCAATATTGTTGAAGATAAATAAATTGGAATTTGTCGTTTCAGCTCCTCGAAACAATACTAGACGGAAACAAAGCAAATGAGTGAAAAACATGGATCGAATCAATTGTTATCTAATCTATTATTTTTCTTCTGTTCTTTTTTATGGTTCATTTTTTTGAGATATCTTTTTCTGGTTATTTTTTTTTAGAATATTTTTCACAACAAGAATACAAGTATCTTTTTTTTTTACACAGAGAAATTTTGGTAACATATTCAATGCTTCTTTAGTAGTAAATCAGCTCATTAGAAAATGCAGAAAAAAATTACCCTTTTCAAAATATCAAGTAAAGATAAATAGCATAAAAAATAACATCGTCTCATATATAGTATTTATAGCAAATTAAATGGTGTATTTATCTTCTTAAAGAACATCGTTTCCTTTACCACTTATTAATGTTTAATTATTTCGTTTTTCTAAGAACATATATCTTTTTTTAGCAAAAGATTTTCTCAATGAAAACTAACGTATTGCTTTATTTTTTTAAGCAAACGATTTTTTTTAATATTTCTTTTTTCAAGCTACTTTTTAAAGGAGCATTTTTTTTCTATTCAAAGAATTAATTATTTTTGTTTTTGAAATTCATTAATGATTGTAATTTAAGATAAATAAATAAAGGTTACAGATATGACTTATTGAATATTATTGCTTCCTGAAGATCAAATTTCTACATTTTCAGTTAATTATTTATTACTTTATCTATTTTTTTTTATTTATTTGCTATCCCACAGAATTAATTTAGAGACTTTCTGACCCAAAGACGTCGGAAAATAATTAAAATTCTAATAATGATAATTATGAACAGTTTTCAGAAATACATGTAATTAATTTAACTAACTGCTCACAACTAAAAAACAGCACAATTATTGCTTGGATATGAAATATTAACTAAACTAAACAGATAAGAGATGCTGAAATCTTTAAAGCCTTTTCTTGCTTTGAGATAAGTTTCGTTAACTTTGATGAAAAATAAATATATACTAAACTCGGGAGAAACACATACTCATGAGCTAAATATGTAAAGACGAATAAAAATATTAAATCACAATCCTTTATAACTAATAAAGGTTTGAAATATATATTACCCTTTTATAGCTAAACAAATATATATCATAATCAATTACTATAGCGAGATTTTAAGATTATTTAATTTTATACGTTTATTCAATTTTATTTTGAGATCTAAAAATTTTAAAATGTTTGATGAAGAATTCTAATGAAATTTGTATTTATCTCTTCTTTCTTGCATTCATTATTTTAATTTAGTAAATTTCAGAAGAGAAAGCGTAAGTCAAACAACAGGTTTCTTTTACTCATTTCAAAAATTTTCTGATGATAATTATTTATTTATTATTCATATTATTTTGTGGTTTATGTTAACCGAAAACACGGGAACATCCACCGAAGCTTTAACTCAGTATCTGATAAAGAAGTATCATCAAAGTACGTTCTGGAATTTTAATACATATCTCCGCATTTCAAGATATCTTGACTTGGATTAAAACTATAAATATTTCGTAAAACGAAATATTTTTATCTAAAAAAAAAAAAAAAGAAAGAAAATGCGTTACTCATAGTTTATTCATAAGAAAACTCCGTAAGAAAATGACCACGCCCGACCAAAATTCCAAAACTTCAAATGACCATCCTTCATAATCTATTTAGGTAAGCATCAACCTGGTATTTCCCAGAAACATAGCCTCTACAATCTTCCAAGCTAGTCACGGAAGCCAGGAACAACAACAGCAGACGATTTTTCCTCCCAATCTTACTGGACTGAATCCATTCAGTTTTGAAATGCCACCAGGCATAGAAATAGTTTTAAATGTTCTTTTTTTTTTTTTTTTTCGAAGAATTCTCTTTCGCTAACTACGCCAGCTGTCTCCCGCGTTTTCGTAAATCTTTTTCCGGAAAAACAGAAACAGGTGGAGAATGAATAAAATCCAATCTCTTATTTATTCATGTTTTCCTTGGCTGTTAGAGGTTCTGATGTTGGTATGGGGAAATGTTCAACTAGTGTATCTGACTTATCATAAGCTGCTTAAAGATGGGAAGCTTATTTTTATGCTTTTCCTTCTAAAAAATACCATGAGGACATGATGCCTTTTTTGCAGTATTGTTAAGATGTCTTATAGTTAAGAAATGTTATGAATATTTATTTATTTATTTTAAATTTAATTTTTATTCGTTTATTTTTTACGGGCTTTATGTTTATTTAATGTTTTGAATGATATATTTAATGTTATTAATCTCGAAGCCACGTGTGTGTGTGTTCGTGCATGTATGTGTCTGCTAATTTAAATCTTAAATAATTTCCTAATTGTTATCGCAATTTAGCTCATATTAACTTAATTTCAAATTGTTCTTCCGAAATTCAAAATTCTTCATTCTAAAATTCTTGATCTAGTTATCCTTTCCTATTGAATTATTTTTAACACGCGCTTTAGATAACTGACATCTTCAGTGTTTTCTCACTCTCTGAATAAATGGAGAAAAATCCCTAATGATTACAACTTTCTTTTAAGAATACTGTTTGTTTCAGTATTATAAAACAAATACTTTTTGGCGATTTTTTCTCTCTAAGTGGTAAAACGCGGAAGGTTATATGATATATAATTGAAATAGAGGAAAAGACAATCCTGCTAAAAACAAGGCTGTATTTATTTAGAAAAAATAGCAACATTTCAAAAACGTTTTGCATGTTGTAATATGTAAAGAGTGAATTCGTTATTAGATGCGGCGAGCATTTTTATTGAAATTCAGTAAATAGATCCACGTCATAAAAGGACTTACAGTTGTAAAAAATATTTGTAGTAAAGATTTGCATATACTGTACTTTTCAGATAATAAGAAACGATATTTTTTCGACGATTCTATCTCACTAAGGGGGGGAGAAGAGGAAAGATGATAACTTTTCCTGAATTATTCGTTACTCTATGTACTGGATCCCTGCTTCATAAGATAATTTTTCATTAATTATTTTTCACGTGCATGTGAGTGTCGTGTCGTTTTTGACCTCATTGTTTTATTCTAATTTCGTTCCATAATAATCCACATGTACTTCATTGTTACATGTAGATATCATCTCCTTTCAGTTTTACTCTCACCCCTATTTTGTCGAATTATACCCATCCTAACACAAACGCAAAAGCGCGGAATATTTTAGAATGAGTAGGCAAAGAATACTTAAGATTTCTTCGCATGTCCGTATGTGTCAAAGAAATTTTTATCAAAGTCGCACAGAAAAATCCCTGAAGGGAAACATTCGGCCTCTTTTGCTCTTACCGCTTTTTATCTATACGAATTAAGCCACAGAGGATGAAATAAAACGAAGTTAAAATTTAAAATTCCCCTTTACGAATTCCAAGCTCTAAAATATAGAGAAAATGGAATTTTTTAACTAAAAGTTATATTCAAGCATGGTTACTTTTCCATATAATCACTGTGAAAAGTCAGGCACTAATATGTCGGTGGTTTCAAAACGTCTCCTTGAAAAATCTTGGCATCATTGATGTGAAATAAGCTTCAATGTTCCTTCGAAGATCTCCGTTTATCTTGAATTATTATTTTAATTACGAAGTCAGTTCTTCAATTCAGGAAAAAAATATCTTCTGTCAGTTTTTTAATTGATAAAAGAAGCCGCCTTATCAAGGAAAGCAGATATTAGTGCAAGAATATCACAACAGATGGTGCTGTTCTATCAATTGATTCTGTCAATCAAAAGAAACCGAAGACATTGGAATTCCAAATAGATCTGGTTGTCCAGCATGTCGAAATTCGACTTTGACGAGCGAATGTTTAGACATTCCTGTTTCATAATCTTGCTTAAATGAAAGTTCAGAGAACTTTCAGACTAATGAGGAGCTTCAAAAGAACGTTCAAGTTAATCGCATCTGACTGGCGGTAATATCCTTTGAAGTGATGAATGGAACTTGGTTCACTGATATAGTGAAGGTTCACTTCAAGGTTGATTATGTCGAAAAGTAGCAATATCTATGTAAACGTAACAATTCCACGATTAAGTCGAAAAATAACATTGTCTAAGCAAAAACATTATATTATGTCGGAAAGTAGCAATGTTTGTGTATAAATAATAATGTTATATTGTTGAAAACTAACAATGTCTAATATAAATGATAA
>JAPMOQ010023314.1:9503223-9514170 GCA_026543055.1 Argiope trifasciata | reverse complement strand
AATGTTATATTGTTGAAAACTAACAATGTCTATTATAAATGATAATGCTATATTACGACGAAAAGTAACCCAATTTTAAAATGTTTTGAGTTAGATTGGTGACATTTAGTGTACGAACTTATCGAATTTGTACATTTCTAGCAAATTTTGAATGAAAAGATTTAAAACAAGTCTATCTGTTTGGATGTCAGAGTTTTCACTCGAACTTGATAACCGTAAAACTTGAAGAGGTACATAAAAAAAAAATTCATATTTTCCTTTTTATTAATTGGAACAGGAAGTTTGAAATAAAAGTAAACCCTGGTAAATTCTTCAGTTGGATTCATGCAAGAATGAGGAAAATGTTCCTCTACATTTTTAGGAATTTCATTTTGAGACAAGATTTGACTAAAGGGACTATTTTTCTTGAGCCTCTGCAGGATAGTCCAATTACTTAGGTATTTTTAGATGTTGTTTTGAATGCCATAACTGGAGATGTTGTTGCAATATTTGACAATATTAGCATGTCTTCTAAAGTGGAGAGATTTAAATTATTTATGAAATAACAAGATCAAAAACTTTAACAGCAATATATAATACTTTTTTGTGTATGTAATAATTAGTAGACAATTGGGTCAAATTTTTTACCTTCAAAACAATGTTAAATAAAGGAATTTTGTATTAAAGGAGTTATGGCCAGGAAAGTCAATATGCAACTTTAGCGGGCAGCAAAAATAAGAAGTAAATTTATAAACATCAAAGTTCGTTCAACCAGATCATTACATTTTTGAGGTTTTTTTTTTATATTTAGATTCGACTGTTATGCATATGTCGATTGATGGAATTAATCCAACATGAATTAATTATAGATGGAATCTAGATTAATTATAGATGGAATCTAAATTCATTGTAGATATAATTAATATTAGATGGAATCTAAATTAATTACAGATGGAATTAATATTAGAGGGAATTAATATTAATTATTGATGGAATTAATATTAGATGGAATCTAGATTAATCATAGATGGAATTGATATTGGAATCTAGATTAATTACAGATGGAATTAATATTAGATGGATTCTAGATTAATTATAGATGGAATTAATATTAGATGGAATCCAGATTAATTATAGATAGAGTTAATATTAGATGGAATCTGGATTAATTATATGGAACCTAGATTAATTACAGATGGAATCTAGAATATAAGGTAACGCATCTAGAATATTACGGAAGTAGAAACTATAGATGAAATTAATCCACCATTTAAAACATATTTTTAATTTTGATGATCAGATTATATGGAAAATTGTACAAAATTCATACACTTATTTATTTTTAAATTATTTGTTTAACAGGTGTAATTCCAAAAATACTTTTATCAAAATACTCGATCGAGTCTCAACATAAAATCTCGATGTCAACATTTTTGACAATTGAACTTCTTTCCTTTATTTCGTTTACAAGAAGGCAAACAGCGGAGTTTGTGAACCCAAAATATTAAGGCAGCAAAAATGCGGTAAAAAAGCAACGTTTTAGCTGTCAATGAAATTTACATTTCCAACATTTGCTCAGTCTTTATCGAATTCCGGGAATCAGGCAACCAAATCCTCCACATGCATGGATTCGATGCCATTTATTCCGACTAGCCTATTGGAAATCCGAGCATCTTACGGAATATCTCCCCGCCGGAGCGAAAGAAAGCGCGTCGGTCGAATTTAGTATGCAAGAATCGCAAAGCAAAATTGTCTTTTGAGAATGGCATTGTTAAATCCAGCACAGCCGAAAGGGCTTTCCACCAGCCGTTAGACCCGTATTTGAAGTTCTTATCCCGCGAATTCCGCCCGAAAAATCCAGGATTCGTAAACTTTCTTTCTTGCTGGTGTCAGTTGGGACGCCGCACAAAAGAACTTTCGCAGATATCCGAGGAAAAGGGGTTTCTTTTTTTCCCTTCCCTAGGTTCTGTTCTACAGAATACGGTAACGCATCTAGAATATTACGTGAATAGAAACTGGTTTCTTCCAGTCGAAATAGCCCCTGGGTTTTTTCGGAATACCTTTTTTTTCTTCTGTGTGTGGGAAAATGGGTGTATTTTGTTGAAGTATTATTATTATGGTTGGGATTCCCAGGCACTGAAAGACTGTAAGGTATATTTGGCTTTCCGTTTATCAATGAATGACTAACTTATCTGACTAGATGCAACTTAACAAATGATATTGACATGCCATTGGGATTAAAGATTAATAATATTTAGCCAAATCTGACTCGAAATAATCTATAGTTCGGTCATCAGACCTGTGATCATTTATCAATAAGGTGCATTACTTATAGGATGACTACTTATTGCAACAGTTTCCATAACACGAAATCGCTGCAGATCTTCGCAATACTTGTTTTTTGTTTATTTGTGAATAACCAATTTGACTAGAAATATTATATTAATAAATTTTATTGATATACCATAGAGATTTAAATGTAATTAATATCTCGCCATGTCTAGCTCGAAATAATCTGCAGTTCGATCATCAGATATGTGCTCATTTATCTATAAAGTTCATTACTTATAGGATGACTGTTTATTGCAAGAGTTTTCATGACACGACTTTGGAAAAATTGCTGCACATGTTTAAAATACTTGTATTCCGTAGGGCCGTGGTAGCTTGGTTGGTACAGCGCAGTCTCATAACCGAAAGGTCGCTGGTTCTGTCCTCGTCTTGGTCAAAGACTGCCGTGTTGGCTAATGGCAGTTGGGGCACGTTAAATATGTCGAGACTGCAAAGTCCTCCAAGTTCCCATAACAAAACGATACCTCTGGGGGTACTGAATCAGGGATGAGTCGGTCTCTGATTTGGATCTAAATTCCGACTTGCTGATGGATGAATGAGTGTATGAATGAGTTTGACCACCAGCTAAAACGGGTTGTGTCGTGTGTGTGAGCTAGAAGTCAGACTTCTGCCCTCAGGGTGCTCAGGGGTCTTTACCCTCAGAAGCTACTGCACCCCCTTTCCATGAAAAACACGAACACGACAACAACTTGTTTTCCGTCTGTCTATGAATGAACGACATATCTTATTAAAAAAAACATCTTAATAAATTAAATTGATATGCTTCAGAGACATATAGGTAATCAGTACCTCGCTAAATCTATAATCTATTAGTTCGGTCATCAGATTTGTATTCATATATCTCCTGAGTGCATTCCTTATAAGATGACTACTTATTGAAATACTTTTCATAACAGAATTACTGCAGATCTTCGCCGAGATGGATTTTAGAACCCTAACTCATTTACAAATCTCATTATGTATATAATGTTACTTGTATATGAAAAGTAGTTAAAATGCCTAATTAGTACAACCTTAATAAATAATAAGTGCGATATACTCTGCCAGTGTATGAGAAAGTTGAAAGGAAAATACTGGATAATGGTTGTAAGTTTTCTATTTATATAAAATTAACGCAATAATAGCAATTCTAATCCATAACTAATTAGTATGAATTAAAGTCATTGTAGCAGTTCTTCAGTAAAAAAAAAAAATGAAATCTGCTATCACAAATTTCAAATTAATATGTGAAAAATCGAGACATGTCGGCTTATTTTTTACTATATAAATATTGACTGTAAAAATTTAAAGTTTAGTTCATTGCCCTTTGCATAAAATGCATTGACAAACTGAGGCATCAAAAACATTTTGAAAAAAAGATATTGAACTTCTCACCATGATCTTCTGCAGACATATTTTTAATAAAATTATTTAAGGATTTTGATTCAGAAACTTAGCTGGAATGTCAGTGTTTTAGAATATTTTTATGATCCCGATCATAAAAATTCCTACAATTTATGAGTTCTAACAAATCATACTATTTATTTTCTGCCTATGCATATTGAGGCTTCAAAACCCAGAAACCAAAAAAAATTATGTTGTCACATGATTATAAAAATCATGAACAAACGGTTATTCGGAAAATGTGTCAATTTTAAACCCTTTTTAAGAATTTATTTTTTGAAAAATATCTAGAAATACCATACATTTACGCCCTTATTGTGATATTTTTTCTATAATCAATATTTGTAAATCTGCGCGTTTAAATTGCCCTTATAGTTTATATATTTACTATATTTAAAAGGTGTTTAATCTCTATTGCCAGCATATAACCTCTATTGAGTACACCTAACAAAATATGAAATATCCCTACCCATTAGAAAATCGGAAATTCCATATTCATCAACATTTCCACCTCTTTCTCAACAAATCCCATCACACATGCTTCTTCCAATAAGTATCACCCACATTGTTAATCGGCCCAATAACCATCTTCGGCCAGTAAAACCATTCATGGTTTTAAATACCTCCGCAAGATATTACAGCCTCTTGTAAGCGACATCTATTTTCCCTAAGTATCTTCTGGAAGTGTACCCAGACGACATTAAAACTCCGAGTCGCAAGCCGTCCAAGCGCCCACCCCCAATTAGAACACCACGTAAAACTCCTTGGAAGTTCTCCTCCATTTAAAACCTTTCCAAGTGTAAAATCAGGGCCGTTGAGTCGTGCTAATTCTGCGTAATTTAGCCGGCATTTCATAGCTCACTAAATTAATCCATTTGACAGTAATTGGCAATAACGGTAGGTTTCCCCTGCCCCTATGTTCAATATTCGGCGGCCACGTATCTATTAGGCCCATAATTGCCTCGGAACGTATCTGTCCGAGTGCTACAAGGTTATTTCATTTAGTCCTCGTGGTGCTCTTAATTTTCGGCTTTATGATTTCGTTTCACGCTGGCGGTTTTCATTGGCAGGTGGTTGGATATCGACTTCTTCTAGGAGACAGTTTTCATCGCATTATTATTTGGGTGGATTTTTCACAAAATGCCATTTTAATTCTTCGTTTTCCCGTTCCAGATTAGAATCCATTAATTGTCGGATCGATTGTTGGATGATTGTTGGGTAATTTATGTGGATTGATTGTTAATGAGGATTAGCCACAATTGGATTCTACGGCATTCTTCTGAATATCCAATTATAGGTTTTGGGTAATGGCAAGCGATGATTCAAAACGCTTAGTGTCGATTCAAAGGTCAAAAGGTTAAAAAAAGAATTTCTGTAATAATTTAAAAAAATATTTTTAAAGTATTTTTTAATGTTTTTCATTCATGGAAAATAAGCTAAGAAAATGTAACAAAAATTCATTCACGATTCTTTTTTTCATTTTTCTTTTTTAAACACTTCTTAATTTTTTTGCTGAATTCTAAAATGTACATTTTTTTACAAAATCGGAACATATAAATAATATGATTATAATGAAATAGCCAGTGTCTTGATTAAAAAACAACCATCTTAAATATTTCCAATGAATGATTTTTTATTTGTTGAAGAAGTCGGTAAAAAGTATAGTAGTAATTTAAAAATATGTCGTTTACCAATCTAAGAAACACAAAACGATTTCTGTTTGAAAAAAAGGTGGTTAATTCGTTTATTGTTTTAGAATTTGCTCTAAATTTTTCGTTTATTGTTTGTTAATTCGTTGTTTAAAAAGATGGTTAATTCGTTTATTGTTTTAGAATTCTTTCTAAATTTTTCGTTTATTGTTTGTTAGTTCGTTGTTTAAAAAGATGGTTAGTTCGTTTATTATTTTCAAATTATGGAAATCCTTTTCTGTTATCTATGTACAAACATGTAACATGAGCATATTTAATGTTTAAACATGTTTGTACATTTTAAATATGTTTTATATATGTACATATAAGTAACATCATGAGATGGAAGAATATAGTAAAAATTTAAAGCAGTAATTTGGTAGTTCTCATGTGATCAAGCAATAAGTATGAGAGTTTTCAATTTATTACTATTTTGCTTCAAAACTATTTGATGGCGATAACTTCATTATTTAAATTTTTTCTTGAGATAATGCATTCCTATAGCTCCATGCTCTCAAATCTCAAATATGTGTAGTAAAGACCGATAATCAATATAACTATAATAAAAATATATAATCCCAAGAATTTGGTCCGATTTAAGAACTATAAGAAGTTTTACAATTTCTTGTAAAATATAGCAATCAATACAAAATAAAGGTTATTTAAGCTGATGGATTTTCGACGAGTTTTAAAATGATTGGATTAATTCAGATTTTTTGGCGAGAAATCATAATTTAAACTATTATTCAATTTCCAGGAGTTTAATCTTGGTGGGAAAGTAATGTTGGTAATTTATTTCATTTTCTTTATTGAGGCAGTGTCTTCCTATAACTTCATCTTCTCATACCCAGAGTATATTAAGAAAAGGTTTTCATAATTGTCATAATATACGAACCCAAAATTTTAGCTCGATTTAAGAAAACAGTCGACAAAATTTTATAATTTCTTGATAAATATGGGAATCAAGAGAAATTTGTATTCATCCATATGGATCGCAGTTTTTAAATCATTGGAATGATTTTAAACTGCAAAACTATGGACTCTATTTTTAATTTTTATCAAGGTTTTGGTAATTTCCCCTTTTAATTCTTCGTATTAAAGGGGGTAAATATTTTTTAAGAATAATATCAATTTATCCATCTGTTAACACTTTGGTTTAAATAAACCGGAAGAAAGAATAAAATTTATTAAGATGTCTCCACAAATTGTAAATCAATATTGAATTTGGGCTGAATTTTATCAATCAAAAGCCGGCATTTTTTTCCCTGAGCATATAAACTTGTCTAAAATATAAATTAGATAAAATTACACTATCAATTGCAATTAGACATTACATTAAAATCAGTACATTACCTAAGCCTTTCAAATTGTAGATTTAAATTAATTTTCTAAGCAATCAAAAATCTTATACTGTTACACTGGATTAACATCTAAATTGCATCAACTTTGGAACATATTAGACAAGAGATTTGATTTTTATAAATCTGTATTTTTGCATGCCTCTAAATGGAGTAACTCAAAGATCATACAAGTGAAATTTGGCTTATGATCTTATAACTATGATTGTATTTCAGACTCAAAATTTGGGTTCATTCAACCAAGAAAAAAATGTGTTTTTGGCTTTCTGGTACTTGTGAATTAACCGTATTTCAGAGTTTAATCACGAAAACAAATTACCACTTGTACGGGTTTAATGCACAAACATCAGGTTTTTATTTTTTACTGACAACGAAAAACGCAATCCTCTTGCACAAATCTCTTAAAATGAAAATTTGAACAAGGCTTTGAATAAGGTCCACAATTTTAAAACAAAATAGATAAATAGCATATTTATTTAGAAAATAAACAGAAGGTTTTGCAGATACCACCTCCACTCATCTGCATTAATTAACACACAAAATAAATTTTAATCTGTTAATACCTTCTACTTCAAATCAGTCCTTACTTTAAAAGCTGAAAAATGAAACAAATGTTAACCTTAAAAAAGGAATCATAGGACTTAAACTGATACCAGGAGTATTGCATACGCTTGAAAAATTTGAATTATACAATGAACCGCAGAAAATACTGCACGATTAATTATATTTTTATCACGTAAAATTATCTGTAGAACTCAACGAACTTTCATACAATAAATGCTGATATAAAACGAAAAAACTTATTTTGTATCTGATCTGCATCTTATTTTTTAACAAAAAGTAAAAGCAATATTCACCTCAGAAAAATTAGATGGAACCAGCTAACATCCATTTATCAAAATGTCATTTTCTACCATTCTACATTTATTTGTTTTTATTTTATTTAACAACATCCAGTAACACTGTTGCCACAGAACTAATCCGTATTAACAGGAATTCTATCACTTACATAAAATTAAACAAAAGCATAAAACATAAAAATCAGATTGAATCAATTCTATTTCCCAAAAACTATTCAGCAAAAGTTTTAATTTTTCCAAACTAAAAACAGGGAAATTTAAAGGAGATTTATTTCTCTAAAACGTTTTAATTACCTAAATGGAACGCATAAATTAAAACACATTTCGTTAGAAACAATACCAATTTAACGACATCGTGCCCCATTTTCCTGGAAATATTTTAGCCGCTAATTTATCGACAGCTTCAAAGAACATCATTATTTTAATTGTCCAAATTAAATAATTAATGGAGAGTAATTTCCGGGCCAACACCGTAGCGAATGCTATCGTTATTATTTTATTTCTCACTTGTTTTAGTGCTATTATTGATTTTTTTATGGGTTTAATTTTACTTGTATCTTTAGAATCTCACTAGAAGGAGAACAAAAATATTTTGGGGGAAAAAAATAAAGGCATTAATATTTAGTTACATTTTGTAGACAATATCGAGTGAAATAGTTTTTATTTACTATGTCGAATATAATATGTCGTTTTTTATATTCATTTCCACTTAAAAAATTATTGGTTTAATTTTACTTGTATCTCTAGAATCTTATTAGAAAGAGGATAAAAATATTTTTGGAGAAAAAAAGATAAATGCATCAATATTTAGTTACATTTTGTAGATATTAATGTATAATTTTAATTCACTATGTCGAATATAACATGCTTTTTTCATATTTATTTCTACTTAAAATATTTTCCTTTATATGCATTAGTCAGTGCAAAAGAGGTAATAAATGTTTAACAGTTATATGTAGAATGTATGTTAAATAATTATACATGTGTGGTGTCAAAATAATATACATTTTTTTCACAATAAATCTTTTTTCTTAGTATTAGTCATCAAATTTTTGATTAAAGAATCATTTTACATTAGTATAGTTTAGTTTAATTTTTGGCGAAAGCTGTTGGCGGAATTGTGCCAATGCGTAGGCTGGATTCCGCCAAGGATCGAACTCGCGATCTTCCAATTTGCAGACGAGTAATTTATCCACCATACAAAAGTGAATACTAATGTTTAGTGGCAGTTACTGGTTTATTAAGATGTCATCATAAATTTACTAACTCTCCTCTTAAAAGTAAGCATCGATCATTTTAAAACAGTTTGAAATCGTTAGCAATTGGTGAGAATGAAACCTAACAAATTTGTATTACAAATTTCAATCATCGAAGTTTGATCTTAACAGATTTATGGAGATTGATCAGCATATCGATCTCAATGGCGAGTGTTTCATTGAAATTGAGAATCAGAGACCAATTGATCTCAACTGGGTACTATTCTGTTATACGAGCGCAACGAAAAATCACCAAAATTCGCCAAAAAATTGTTAATTGAAAAATCACAGAAAAATAAAAAATACATCAAATTTAACATTCAAATTCATTAAATTCACATTATTCACTTGGAGACTTCGTTCATATTGGTGACATTTGTATTTCCATTCACTTCGCTTGGCGACTTGGCTCGCGTTTGGCTCATATTGGTGACGTCTTGCTGCCATACAATGGAAAAGTACCCCAAACTGCATTATACATACACGGATATAAACTATACAAGCTTATAGAACAAAACTACCGCCATGAAGTGTACAATTATTAATAACGTAATTTATTTTAGGAAAGTTCACCTTAAGCAACTTTTATTTATTTTATAATATAACAACTTATATTAAGACAAGGTGTTGTAACATCAGACTTGAAAGTAAATATCTGCTGGTTACTGCATATTAGTGATGCATTATTAAAATCATATTACCTTTTTTTAATTTTTACAGTTCATACATTTTGAATTTCTATCAAATTTTGAGTAAAATAAAAGGTATTTGAATTCAATAAAAAGTATTTTAAATTTCTGCCCGTCTGTGGACGTTTTAAAACGATAACATAACAAAACGGCAAACAATTTAAATTTGATATAAATATTTATTTACTAAAATTATTAAGAATGATTTGGACAAAATCCATGTAAGGGTCTGTTATCTATAAAACTGTCAATGTGAGCATATTTTAATTTAATAAGTTAACATGCATGTAATTAAGCAGATAAATTTTAAAATACGGACATGCTTATAGACATATTAAAATTGCCAAGGCGAAACTTTTATTTGTTTGTCAGTCTATATCATGTAAATGCAAAAATTCTAATATGAATAATATTTATCAATTAACTTTCTTCAAACAATATTGACACCGGCATTTTAGATCTACTTCAAATTTTGATCCCAATAAATCAAAACAAAAAGCTATAGACAGTTAAAAATCAATTTTAATTCCGAAAAACATAAAATTCAAATGAAATTTCAGTAAGTGTGTATAAAAATACTTCTAAAAATTACTATTGTAGCCCCAAAATAATACATATTTTAAACCAAATAAATTTATATAGGGTAATAAAGTAAAAATAATAGAAAAAATTCAAAATTGAGTGGCCTGGAATATTTTGAAATGAAAGAAAAAATAAACATCTTTTAATTTTTCAGAAATAATATTTCATTTACAAGAGGGTCTTAAGAAAATTTGGCGTATTTATATTGTAACACAAATGTTTAAAAAACTTCAAAACTCTAAGTGAATAATTTGCAAAAATGCCTAACAGAGTCCATTAAAATAAAATCGAAGGGATGAGTTGCAATGTAATAATCCATTGGCTACCTCGTCTCCATATAGGGCATCGTCTAGTCATATCAGCCATAGATATCTTGAAACTGCCTCCATGTATAACATGTGTTATCTTTCTTTTATTGTTCGTCATATTTTAACTGAATGCCCGTCTTTTAACTCCTATCGGTTACAATTTTTGTCATTGAAAATTAACTTTACAAAGCCTGGTGGGTGAAGAATTCCGACCGCATATTCTTAAATTATTAAAATCTATTGGTTTAATGACTTACATTTAGCGCTTTTGTAGTTTGTTTGTTTTCCTTTTTCCGTTAAATGCATTTACTTTCCATCAGTATTTCGCAATTTCTTCATTTATAGTACAAGACGGTTTAAAGTTCCAATTTTAAATGGTCAAAAAATTAAAAGTTACTATACCAAACAGTATCAAATTCGGTAATGGATTAAAGGAAGTCATCGAAATTTCTTTTCTGCCAAAAAAAGTTTAAAAACTCATCACCAGAGGAAAAA
>JAPMOQ010023314.1:9492314-9503213 GCA_026543055.1 Argiope trifasciata | reverse complement strand
ACCCTGGTTTCATCGTCTTTATTTAAGAATGGAACATTTATTTTATCAATTTTAGAATGTACTTTTTACTTATTTTAATTTTTAATTCTGGAATATTAAAGTCAATTCGCTTTTCTTTTTAAATTTTTTTTAAAAAATCACACCATTCATATGAAAATTGGAGTTTAAGATTTGTATAAAAAGATCATGTGCATGTTTATGACATCAGCAAGAGAGTTTTTAATGTTGGTTTTGTGTTTATATTCTAATTCTCACGATTTTATTTAACTAATTCCACTGTTTAGTTTAATTACATTAAGGTATCCGACTACGTTCGAAGGAAAAATTTTGAGAAATTGAATTTTTTAAATAGTATTTAAAACTAGTAATATTATGATACAAAATACTATAAATACAATAAAATTACCTTAAATAATAAGTTTTGAGAAATATGAAAGTTTGTTGTAAATTTTAATGAAATTTAACCAAAACCGTTAATATTCTACACAAAGTGGTAATGCAGCAATGCTATTTCTCTTTTTACACAAGTTATAAAATATAATGATGAATGAAATGAAACAAAAAGCAAAGGAAAATTTTGAGATTCAAAGAAGTTATGGGTTAAAATATACGTATATTTGCATTTTTCCCCTCAATTCACAACTAAATTTTTCTAAAAACACCTATAAATGAAAAAAGTATTCCATCAACAATAAAATGTTTGGTTCATTTCATTGCCCATATTATTTGAAAGACACGCTGAAATTTTTATGTAAATAGCTCAGTTAGTTATTGAGTTATCATGTTAACGGTGGAGAATTTTTCTTAAAATTTTGAGGAAATAGAAGTAAAAGACAAATTCTAGTGGACAAAATTATGTGACCCTGGATAATAGGTCTGACTTTCCTTTTTCTAAATAAGATAAACTGTTATGGAAAGAGTAAAGTCTCAACTAAAAGAAATACTTTTAAAAAATTCGCCTATATAATTGATAATCAGAGTTTTTAACGTAGTCGGATGCCTTCCCGTCCAGTTTTAAAACTACACTTGCAATATTTTGGGACAAAACTCATTATTTTGAACCGCGGTCAAATGGCAGGGGCCACACCTGAACTGGCACGCCTCTTCTAAACTTTCATACCACACCAGTGGGAGGACTTTTGGTCCTGACGGATTTAACTTGCATCAGATATTTCTTACACGATGGTTCTTCGGTTTAATCTGGTCTCGAACCTGAATGTCTGAGGCTCGGAAACCGAGACAATACCATTAGACAACCACAACTAATTCCATAACCATACCATTTGACAACCACAACTAATTCCATAACCATACCATTAGACAACCACAACTAATTCCATAACCATACCATTAGACAGCCACAATTAATTCCATAAGCATACCAATAATGTTTTTTTAAGTCATGAATTTGTATTTAATAAAACAATATTCCAAGAAATAATAAAATCTAACCAATTTTTAATTGTCTTTTAACCCATTTATTGCAATTTTTGAAATATCTCGTTACAAACTGCTATAAATTTCTCTGGCAGTGAAAGAGGTAAGCGTATTGTGTTAGATTGGGAGGGTAGAAAACAACTGAAATGAAGTGTCCACAACTTTTTTTATGACATTCCGTTTTCATTAAAATTTCCCATTAACAAAAAATTATTCAGATTTCATTGATAATTTGCTTCATTTATATGTTTTTGCAATCATTTTAGCGCCAGTTTTATTTTTATATATGTAGAGATTTAATTAGAGGCCATTACCACTACACATTTAGTTTTATTTTATTGTAATAGATGGCACCAGGGATTCCGCTAAAGTGCCCTTGATCCAAAGTCTAAGACGCGTGATGTCAAGTTTTAGAAAAGCGAACTGTGGGCATTCGTTCGGCAGACGGAGAGAGAAAGGGTCACTTGCTCCGAATCATGATTATTTAGTACGCAACGTAGTTTTACCTTGAAACCCTTGATTAGGCTTCATCCTTGGTAGCATCTAAAGGTATCTCTATTGTAAACATCCTGTCCTATCCTAATTGCTATTGCCTTTTCTTTATTCAATGCTGTAAATAAATTTACTCTTTTCTTTTAAAGTTTCTTCTCTTTAATCAGTGACCCTAGACACTGATCTAAATGGGGTTGAATGGGCATTCTGTCCCGTCCAATCCTACATATATACTTAATTAAATGAATGAAATAGTATAATAATAATGATTTAATATTTATCACGCTGTTATTGGAATAAGAAATCAATTTCTCTTTCGATGCTTTAATTAGTTTGAACAAATAACTTCCATTTCCTTTGTTAATTGCTCTAATTAGTAGTTTATAAAATATTATATGTAGTCGATTTTAATTATTAGCTGTTAATAGTAATTATATTGATTGCCTTTTATGGCATTAATGCAAGGAAACAATTTAATTTCAACGGTAATGATTGGAAAAAATAACAGAATAATCTTTAACATCTTCCAAATTATGTAAGATTTACAAAAGAAATAAAATCAAAACATTATATGAATAACATTGGATTCTTTATGAGTACAGTGACATATTAATATTTTCAAGGCTATTTCAGATAATACTTTTTTTAAAATTTAAAATGCAACAAATTGATAGCGGCTTCTATTCTTAAAATCTAGAAATAAAGGGTGTGCCAAAATTAAGGCGTTTTGAATTTGCCACCATTCTTAAAGTAAAGTGTTGACCACCCTATTAAAAAAAGACATTTAACAGCTGATAGTTTAGGATTAGTAAACAAGAGCACTACACAATTGAACATCGCGTTAACGCAAGATATAAATTAAATAAAAAAAGAAACAGGGTTTTTCTTTCTTTAAATTTTTTTATTTTTGTCGAAACGTAAAGTACACAGGATAGGGTTATGTATGGAATTATAATAGGGCAAATGGCATCCATCACTTTGCTGATCCATACACATTTTTTAAATTTTTTTGAAAAAACGTTTTGCATAAATGTGGCTAAATTTCATGAATGCAGCATTGAGTTTCTTCCATCAATGTACACGTGCTTCTGGGCTTGTTGGCACAGACATTTGAATTCAAATAACCCCTTAAAAATAAATCCAGTGGTATGAAATCACACGATCTAGGGAGCAATTTCAAAAATGTTTGAACTGCAGCCGCCAGACTTTCCTTATTTTTAAATATTGTTCAACAATGAAAACATGTTTTTCTATCATGTAACGCTCTCTTTTTAAAGACCTTGAACTATCAGCTGTCCAATGGTATTTTAATAGTTTTGCTAACACTTTACTACACAAAAGGTGACAAATCTTGCGTTAATGCTGGGACACCTTTAAGAATTTATTCTTTTTTCTATCGATTTAGAAGCAAATAAAGTTACCAAAATAAGAAAAGGAAATACAATTTAAAAATTGAAATTTACTATTGTAAATTTAAAGTTATCATGTGAGAACATTATTATTTGCCTAAATTAATTTGTAATTAACCATTTTAAAATGGTTTGAAACAATCACAAGACTTATCTATCTTTCTCTTTATATTAAAATTGATGGTAAAATGCTCTACATGTGAAGATTACGAGATCAAACAAGTTTAAATTAATTAAGAACAACATTTTTTGGTATGAAAATGCAGTTGAAACTGATATGAAGCAGAAAATCCCGAGAAATGAAGAAATTTATAAAAATATGAGTTTGTCCCAATTAATTTGCACAGTATTGTATATCAAAGATTTTATTACACTGAAGTGAGAAAAGTCATGGGATGACTGTTAATATCGTGTCGGTCCTCCTTTTGCCCAGCGAAGGGCAACAACTCGACGTGTCATGGAGTCCACAAGTCGTTGGAAATCCTCTGCAGGAATATTGAGCCATGCAGTCTGCATAGACGTCCATAATTGTGAAAGTGTGGATGGTGCAGGACTTTGGGCACGAACGGACCTTTCGATGATGTCCCATAAATGCTCGATGGGATTCATATCGGGCGATCTAGGTGGCCAGACCATGCGTTGGAATTGTCCGGAATGTTCTTCAAACCAATCGCGAACAGTTCTGGCCCGGTGACATGGCGCATTGTCATCCATAAAAATCCCATCGTTGTGTGGGTACGTGAAGTCCATGAATGGCTGCAAGTGATCTGCAAGCAGCTGAACATAACCATTTCCAGTCAATGATCGGTTCAGTTGCACCAGAGGACCGAGTCCATGCCATGTAAAAACAGCCCACACCATTATGCAGCCACCACCAGCTTGAACAGTGCCTTGCTGACAGTTTGGGTCCATGGCTTCGTGGTGTCTGCGCCACACTCAAACTCTACCATCAGCTCGTAACAACTGAAATCGTAACTCATCTGACCACGAAACGGTTTTCTACTGGTCTAGGGACCAGTCGATATGCTCACGAGCCCAGGAGAGTCGCTGCAGGTGATGTCGTGCTGTCAGTAATGGCACTCGAGTCGGTCTTCTGCTGTCATAGCCCAAGGAAGACAAATTTCGCCGCACAGTCCTATCGGACACGTCGCTCGTACGTCCCACATTGATTCCTGCAGTTATTTGACGAAGTGTTGCGTGTCTATTGACATTGACCATTCTACACAGACGTCGGCGGTCTCGATCGTTAAGTGCAAGTGGTAACCCACTGCTCTGTCCATGATGGGATGTGATGCCTGAAATTTCATACTCTCGGCACACTCTTGATACTGTGGATCTCGGAATGTTGAATTCACTAACGATATCCGCAATGGAATGACCCATACGTCTAGCTCCAACTAACATTCTACGTTCAAAGTCTGTTAATTCTCGTCGTGCCGCCATAAATCACGAAAAACCTGTTCACATGTATAGCTTGAACACAAATGAAAGCTCTGGAAAACGAACTGCGCATTTATACTTTTTCGCTGCGATACTACTACCATCTGTATATTTGCATATTGCTATCCCATGACTTTTGTCACTTCAGTGTATAATTAGAGCGTATCCACACAAAAAAGGTTGTATTGGAACCTTAACTTCAAGCTAAGCTTGCTTACCTCAAGAACTTTAGCTTAGCTTAGCATCTATCAAACTCCTGGACTCACATAAATTCGCATCATTTAGAAGTTAAAACACTACATATATAAAATAACATGTTCCAGATTTTGAAAAATCCTTGAAGAATTTTATTTTAGTTTTATGAAAATGAAATCAGAATAATAAAAATTAGACAGATTATAAATATTCTGGCATGTCTTAAAGAAGGCGTGATTGGCACTTACCTAAAAGAAATCCATCCTTACTCCATTGCACATCTCCAGCCAGAGCTCCCACTTGGCAGGGAAGATCCACTGTAGTACCTTCCACTGCTATTAAGTCTTTGGGGGTCTGCAGAAAGTATTGTTGTGTTGGTAGTTTTGTGGCTGTAAAGAAACGAGCATAATTAGAAAAAAGTATAAAAAATGAACTAATTTCGTGAAATATTGTATCATATTCACTTAAGGATGAGTTAATGTCTTTGTTCTAACAAGTTTTATTAAAATATGTTGCACAACTATTTAGAATTTCTTCTTTATGATTCAAAGAAATTTGTAAACTTTAATGCAATGTAATTTGAAATATCTGATAGCTTCTTGCGCTTTGAATAATTTTCAAGCGATACAAAAAAGGGGAGTTTAAATTTCTTCAGAAGATTTGTTTTGAACATTATTCTAAAATCAGATCTCCCTGTGTTCGAAAAACCCATTTTTGTCATCATATCAGCTCCGTCTCAACGATGACTCAATTTGAAATAGATGGCTGGAATTTTATATATTGAATGGATGTCAAATTTGTACACGTTTATTAAACTTTGTACAAAATCCCTCAAAGGAAATCTGTTTTTCTGACTGTTGAAGAGCAAATGAAGTTGAACTATATACATATCGCAAAGAACTAGGTAGATAAAATTTAATATACACATGTAACATTTAGATTTTTATCAAAGTTTTAACGATATCTGTCAAATATTTGACCGTCTGTCAGTCTATACATTCTCAAATATGTAAACGCAACAACTCTCGACTGCAATGACATAAAATGATAAAAACGTTTCGAAATATATGGTTGAAATTTCATATATAAATGAAAGACAAATTTAAATATGTTTATCAAAGTTTGAGCGAATTTCGTCACAAGAAATCTCGCTGGACGACTGTTGGAGTGTAAGCGAGCTCAAGAGTAACACATTTTAAAGAACTAGGTAGCCAAAATTTGATATGCAGACTTTACATCTAAAATATGCTGCCGTCCTGGCATAGGGGTAGAATGTCTTCCCCGTGATTTGGGCGTCCCGGTTTGGGCATGGTTATTCTTCTGTGTTATATCTGTGAACTGTGCAAACGTGTCTCCTTGTTAAAAAGAGATTATGAATGCAATGTATGAACTAAATCGTACTCTTGGCCCTGGTTGGCACTACTGAGAAAACAAGAGACACTCATTTAGGGTTAAGTAGCTGGCCGATAACTGTTAGTCTGCTTGTAAAGTGTCATAAGTAACAACAGCAACATCTAAAATATTGATTCTTATAAAACTTTTTTGATATATGTCAAATGTTTGACGGATATCGTCTGTTGGTCTATTTTTATGATATTCTACTATTAGTCCATACTTTTGCATGCAATACATGAAATTTGGTGCACTATCTTTTGAATATAACTACAGTTTTGTGAAAAAGCTTTGATATCAATCAGCCCCCCCCCCCAAAAAAAAAGCACCCAAAAATATTTTCAATGTATATTAAATGATAATACCGAATTCAAGTAAAAGAACTATATTTTTTTAAATTATCGTTTAAATTATCGTATCAATGTCATGTGGCCTTACCCAATGTTCACAATTTTATACAATGGAAGGGGGATAACACCATTAGTGGAGAAATGCAAGAAATTTTCGGAGTAAAAAATCCCGTTGAGTAAGGTAATGAATCTATAGTGATATATTTAATCTTGAGTGCAATGAATGAGTCTAACAGAATGGTCAAATTTCGCAAGTCAAAATGAAATTTGGCAAAGGAAAAAAATATTAGTATAAACATTATTTTGCATAAAAAGGGAGTGGCTTGATGTAGATTTTAATCCCATCTCAATTTGGATAAATGTGGCAAGATACTTTTATATACTTGTTACAACCCACAGTTTATGATCTTCTGTGAGGAATAAATTTATCAAACACCAAATACGATATAAATAATACTAATCCACAAGCAACACATCTATTATGCATATTGTTCTCCGTTTAATTTATTGTAGTCATTCATTACACTAAACCGCTATTAACAATGCAACTAAAACAACTTTTAAACATGGATGAATAACTTTAATCTTGTAATAACTAAAGGAATTATCGGAACATTTTTATCAAAAGCAATTTCCGCAAATGTAGATTAAAACGGTGCGATTGCGAAGAATTTTACATTGAAAATTAATTAAATTCGAGTACATTTAAACTTACTAAGTATGAGCTCATATAAAATTCAGTTATCGTCTTTCGCGAATATTTAAAGCTCTAAAAATTTGTTTTCAATCATATCTTTGATAATATTTTCACTCAAATAGAGAAAGGAATAGTTGTTCTAATATTGACATTAAAAATAATTAATCATGACATTAAAATAATTAATGATGACATTAAAATTGAATTTTAAAATTAAATTAGTGGGCTCTTTCTTTTTTTAATACAATATTTGCAACACATAGATTACAATTAGCAGGTTGACAGACTACTTAGCCTTCCATGGAGTTGATTTAAAATTATATCGATTCCCTATTTCCAACAAATATATACTACGAATAAAAGCTAAATATTTTTTTAGCAAACAAGTTATATATGTTCTCTATTATAGCAAGTGTGTGTCAGAAATTCTAACGTATTTCTGACACACTTTACTAAGAATAAAATTTAACCACTATTTTTAGATATCAAAATTACGTAAAGATATCCATAATATTTTAAACCATAATTGTGAACTGATTGATTGCGATTATTTCTTTGACAAAGTGTTGATCATGTCATTTTTTTTCTTCCTGTAGGCTATAAAAAGAAATTCATTATAAAATATTATGTACAAAATACTTAGTTTTCAAAAAGTTGCTGTTTCTTATGACGCTTCCCATGGACAAGTCCACTGTTGCGAAGACATCGATTTAAGCCAAAAGGGAGCATCTCTTGTTTTAGTAGCGCAAATTAGGGCCAAGAATACGACTTAGCTGCTTCATGCTTCACATTCGCTTGCACAACCCTTTTTTACAAGAGGGCACATTCACACATCTCACAGATACAACAGAGGAAGAATAGCCATGCCTGAACCAAGACTCGTACCCATCACGCCCAGATTACGGGTAGACGCGCTACCTCTATGCCAGGACGTCAGCATTTTTCAACATAATTCCTGTGAATTTCAGGTGATAATATTTATCAATTCCTTCTTCGAAGAATGTTGCTCTGTGGGATTTGCCATTGATTTCTACGCTTTTTTGTAGCTTCTCAATAGTGTAGACTGTCTTTGGTTTATTGGTACAAAAGCCATATATGGCCATAATGCGCCATTAATATGGTTAAAATAGAAGACATTAATGAGCTCTTAAATTTCTAGTCTTCGGGAATGTAAAAAGTAGAATTATGAAAATGTAATAATAAGAAAAACTAAACTAAATCAAATGTGAAACACCAATGCCCTTAAATAAACTGAAAAGATTTCGATAAGGTTTTTCTCACACAAGGTCCATCATATTTAAAATCGACGAATTAAAAAAAAAATCATGCGATTATAATTAGAAATTGGACATTCAATTAAAATATGCGAGACACTTAAATTAACATGACATTTGGAACAGGTAGGAGAATGTACTCCAAATAAAAGGTGTTGGTATGTAAAACGAGTATGGCCAATGCGGAGTCTCACCAACTTGATATCGAGACTACACACATGAATACCAGGTCAAACTGCAATTGATGGCTTAATCGAACGTAATTTATTAAGTGGTTGCTGATTCTAATCTTTCTGCCATGCTGAGCTTAAATGTTGCGCAAGATATATTTTTGCATCATAATATGGAATATCCCTTTGTAGGACAGTAGATTCTGTTTTGGCAACAATACCCGCCTGTTAATTCCCCAGTAAGCCAACATGGCCTGGAACGCAACAGAATACAATTTTAAAATCTTTCCTTTTTAGCTTTTGAAGGTGGGGGGCATAGAATTTCCATAGCGATAGTAGTAGAACAAAGTGGTTAAATTTTCAATTTATCATATACTATTAAATTTACTGAAGACATTACTAGGGTTATAACTCAATAGATTTTTATTGCTTTGTTATTTAATTATTAATTTTTGACACGACAAAAAAGCTTGACTATTAGTACGATAAATAATTATCAGCCTTTCTTAAGAGCCGTCATTTATTCCATTCCTACAATTAGTTCATGCAATTCCTATATATATATATATATATTTATATGCCTTTTTCAAATTTTCAATCATTATTTAAATCCTTTTTATACATCCAATCAAGTACAAACGCATTTTTTAAACTTTCATTTGATGATGCTTGATGGTAGTATGTTTTTTTCAAATGTTAGTTCATTCATTAAATTTAATTAATTTTTAATACTTTAAATAGAGTTTAAGCAGTTTGTAATGAAATTTGAAATCCATAGGCAATGGCTCAATTGGCAAAATGCAAGAATTTCAGTATTTTTCACGAGAAGGTAAAGAATGCGAGTTCAAATTTTGCGATAATCAATAATTTTTTGATGCTTAGTATTTTTTTTTGATAGTTTATAAAAAATAACTCAAATAAATATAAAAAATTTGCCCTAAGTAGGAATTAAATTTATATATATATACTACTTGTTTACTGTAAGTAGTTTTAACAATAATAAATAAAAAAATTAATTCAACTTTGCTGCAAATGAAATCATTACACAACGACTCACTAAATCTAGAAATCTCAAGCAATATACACATACAGAAAATGACTTATTTCATTATTAGAAACAATTATAAATTTATCACGTTTGGTGCCCCACAAGGACTGTGCTTCGGCCCACACATATCCAACATGTGTGAGTTACAACTCATACATCACCACCGATCCGTCAACATGGGGCTTTTGCATCCCAATTGCACAGACAGTCCTATTACCGATGCCTAGCAAAGTTACCCCACACCAGATCCTGATGAGTTTATTACGGGATCCTGGACCGTGCTGTGCCGGCGGGGTATTGTTCCAAGACCCTCTAGGGGCGCTCCACAACTCAACTCCACCCAAAGTAGTCTATTCTCGTTAGTGGCAGACAGTTGAATGAGGCTCTCTCTTCGTTGCCACGCTACTGGAGGGAAATGTGAGGTTTAAGAAAAATGTTTTCGCTTTCTTCATACATGGATGGAGTGGTTGGCAATTTGAGGAACAAGATTTTCAGGAGTGGTTAAGGAAAAGTCTGTTAATGGTATTGCATTGTAGAGGATATTAAAGAAACTATTTATCATGTCTAGATAATACAAAGCATGAGGAATAGTTTAGGGAAAGTTTTTAAAATTTTGCATTTCCACCTTTTCTTTGTGTTTGTCTAGTCTGTTTCGCGAATTGTTTTGCTTCGTCTGGAGTAGTGAACATTTTATTTTTCACTTACATTTGTTAGGTCTGTATTCGTAATTTTGTTACGTCTCAACAATTTGTTTAATTCTATGCTTTTTAATTTAATTATTCTTGAAAAGCGTCTAGTGCAGCTGTACATAGTTCCTAAATCCATTACTTAAATCAATGGAGTTATCTCATGACTATAACCTTGTCACATTTAGGATTCCTTAAGGTTGGAAGGAATCCTTGGAAGGAATAAGGTTCCTTCCATTTAGGTTGGAAAAAAGGCGTCCAAAAACACATATGCACATGATATAGTTAATAAAAACCCTGTCACATTTA
>JAPMOQ010023314.1:9404922-9492304 GCA_026543055.1 Argiope trifasciata | reverse complement strand
AAACACATATGCACATGATATAGTTAATAAAAACCCTGTCACATTTAAGATTCCTTCGGTTGGAAAAAGGCGTCCAAAAACACATATGCACATGATATACTTAATAAAAACCCTGTCATATTTAGGATTCCTTCGGTTGGGAAAAAAGGCGTCCAAAAACACATATGCACATGATATACTTAATAAAAACCCTGTCACATTTAGGGATCCTTCGGTTGGAAAAAAGGCGTCCAAAAATATGTATTCACATGATGTACTTAATAAAAACGTTAGATTTCCAGCCAAGTATCAATATTTCTCAACTAATATTCGCAATTTCCCTGCAAAGCATTCGTGATTTTAACCAAGATCCAAAATTTTAATGTGTATGTTGCGAAAGAATTGATGTGAAAGTTGAAAAGTGATCAAGACAGTTTCGGGTTGGCCACAAGTTGGTAAGCAAAGAAGATGTCATTATAAAATGTCTTCGAGAAAATGTCATAAATAAAATGGTGGTACATGCATCATAAAGTTAAGATTCGAGATATGAAATCCACATTATAAGACATTGCATTTATTTTAATTGAATTTAGGTTAGAAAGAGGTATTTAATGTTTATTCAAACCAAACTGGAAATGGAGATATTAAAATATATTAAATATCAACCTATTGGAAACTCAGTGTTCATCCATTTCGTTTTCTTGAACGTTGGAAAATAAGTTTTCATTTTTTGTTAGATGCCACTCTGACGCAAATGAAGAACAAACTATAGTTGTTATAATTGGTAAGTTAAGGAAATAAAAAGAATAGAACATGTTTGAGAATTTTACTAAGATTTAGTATAAATTTTACAAAATACGCACGAGTACCAAAGCCAGCTGGAAAAATAATCACTAATATGGACACCACCATAAAGTTGTCTGAATTGTGATAAGTTTGTCAGAGCTGAGGTACCGGATAGTTGAAAATTCAATAATTTACAGAATAATGAATTGTCTCCCATGCTTGAAATCACATGGAGTTTTATTGGAACAAAAAAAGTGAAGTGCTTTATTGAAACAAAAATGGCCAATAGATGGCTCTTCATGTAATATCAAAAGCAATAAACAACATAACAATAGATTTTTAGATAAAAATATGTTCGTTACAACAGGTGCTCAACATGCCGAACGTCATTTGCCAAAAATACCACAAGTCGAGAAACAATGTTTTTAACAGCATCGTGTAATATAACTCTAAATGTGGTAGTATGGTGATAAGTTGTGGTCGGACTTTTAGCATCCCCAATGAGATTGGACGCTCGCGATAGACTTTTGTATTCATGTAATCTCATAACCCATGTCACGTAATGAGGTTCCCAAGACAGTTCTAGGATTTTCGATACCCTGATGTTTGCCGTTGTGGATGATGACATATTCACAGAGAATGCAATGGGTTTTATCAATTAATAACACGGTAAATAAACAATCGTTATCCTTATCATTTTTTTTATTTCCTATCTGTTTTAATGTAACCCCGTGTCATTTCAAACTTGTGCGTCAATTTTTATTTCTCTATTTGTATCATACCATATATTATTAAATTTTCAAATATTAACGGACTTTGAATCACTCGTTAGATTTAATGTATCCTCAAAACTAACATTTTGCTAAAAACAACGGTCTTTTAAAAATGTTCAATGATAATGTATAAATAAATTAAAGATTTTAATCATTTTAAATTGAGTGGTCATAGAATAAATGCTTATACATATATACTCATAGAATGTGTTATAGAGTTAATGTTTACGTATAAATAGTCAGAGAATGGGCCATAGAGTAAATTTTATATTCTTTAATAGTCATAGAATAAATATTCATAGAATTTATCATAGAATAAATAATTTATGAAATGTGTCGTAGAATAAATATTCATGGAACAGGTCATTGAATAAATACTCATAGAATGCGTCATAGAATAAATATTCATCAAATGTGCCATAGATTAAATATTCATAGAATAAATATTCTTAGAATGTGTCTTAGATTAAATATTCATGGAATAAATAATCATAGAATATGTCATAGAATAAATAATCATAGAATATGTCATAGAATTAATAATTATACTTAAATAATTATAGAATATGTCATAGAATTAATATTTATACTTAAATAATCATAGAATGTGTCATAGAATAAATAATCGTAGAATATGTCATAGAATTAATATGTATACTTAAATAATCATAGAATATGTCATAGAATTAATATGTATACTTAAATAATCATAGAATATGTCATAAAATAAATATTTATACTTAAATAATCATAGAATGTTAAAGAATAAATATTCATAGAAGGAATTTTTGAATGCAAAGAATACCAAGCACATACCCTACCTTTTTATTTTCGCGCCCCTTAGTTATTCATTTCCAAACTGTAAAGAAACGGCTAAGCCTAGTCCGATCTCAAAGTCAAAAGACGCCTACAGCTTCAAAAGCCCATCGAAAAAATTCAATACAACCATTTACTTTTTCGGCAGCTTAAAAGGGTATTCGAAAACATCTTTTCCTCTCTTCTTGCCTCGAATCTTTTACAACCAAAAAATGATATCAAACTCGGCAACGAAAACGCATTATACGAGTTCTCGAAAAAAAGGAGAGAGGACTACAGGCAACAGGAACAAGCAGAGCTAGAAAAATATTCCAGGTTCCACCAATGATTCTTCGCTTTTTGAAGCATTTTAACTCTAACAAAGAACTTTTATAACACGCACTTACCCATCGATTCCTGCATTAAAAAGCGTTGGGTTTATGTTTTTGAAAATATAGGTGCTTTAGGACGGAATTTTTCTTCGAACAAAAAACGTTGCTTGTGTACCTGATTTATGACTTAGTTCGTGTTTGGAGAAGGTGCTCTTTTTTATTTTGAAAATGAATTCTTTTCACTATTTCCAGCCTACAGATATTTTTTAAGGCTATCCATGAAAATGACTTTCCTATCATGTCGAAATTTAAAGCCTTATAATGATTTTCTTATGCAGACATGACTTCATTATTTCCATTTTTTTAAGCTATTAAATGATATTAGACTAATTTGCGAATGAGAATCTAAGTGGCTACTTTTGGAGTTATTCAATAAAAAGGAACAATCTTTTTGGAAATATAATTCGATTAAATAAAGGCGTTGTTGGGATTTTTTAACTTTCGTAAGAACGTTAATTTTTATTCACAGAATATACTCAGAGATTCGTTTATTTTTCATTCTTGTTCAACCATCCATTCCTTCATTATTGAGTTTGGTTGGGTTTTGTAATTTATTGGCACAAGAACCACTATTGGCTAAACTGCGCCAGACTTTTGTTGAATTAAAAGAAAAATGTAGAAACCATTTAAATAAAAAACGTTACATATTTTAAAACACAAAACACATACGATAAGCAAATGCTAAAAAATTATTAAACACATTATTAATAAAGAATTCAGAAACATTGGTTATATAGTTCTTAAATTTCTTATATATTTCCAAAACTACTATCTATCTACTTATATATAGTCAAAAAATATCTAATAATCTTAATAATAATAGAGATGAAAGTCTGTGTACGTCCATGCGTTTGTTTGTTGGTTTATTTTTGTGTGCTTGGTAGGATCGTTTGACCAAGAGTTCGCATATTTGATGCTTCTGTACTTTAAACGACATGAATCTATATTTAGGAGCGATATTTTTAAATTTTTAATTAGAATGTTAAATAACTTTGAATTAAATGGGATTTTGTCGCTATAACTCTTGTAATATAACGACATAAAGATGATTTCTGTATAGTTTAAAATATATATATAATTGCAACCATCTAAATGTTTGTGGTCCTGCTCTTAGTTTAAAAAAAAATTAAAGCTAGCTGGCATTTTGTTTATTTGTTTGATCAATCACTTCGTCACAGTTTTAGTTTAAATTGATCAATAGAAGTGGTATCTCCACAACTTCCTCTCATACGCTCTAATAAAGGTGTAAACACAGAGAACGAATTGCTTTGAACTGTGTACTGTAGTTACAAAATAGTAACTTTTGGCATGAATTAAGCACTTTTATTGAATCTATCATGCCATTATTTGCCTATTTTTTGGCAATTAGTTCCTACCATGTGACTAAAATTATTTAAAAATACTTTTTTTTGTTTTAGATGCCCTTTTCGCAACCTGTTAGAATAAAAAAATTGACGTAAAACTGCAAATGTAATCACAAAATTCCGTAACAAATTTGATATATTTAAGTCACTGCCATTTTGAATTATTGTGTTTGCATGTTTTAAAAAAGCACAAACCAATAGACGGCAAATCCTTCGTTTAGATGGGGCTAAAAATTTGATAGGTTACGTTACACTCTAGATGTTAATTCATTGTATAGAATTCTATCTAGCTAGCGCTCTTGGTTTTGCTTTTATCGGGTTAACTTATATTCGAACAGCAAACAGACAAATTTCTCGAAACGGAATTTTCTCAAAATTTGATGGAAATCTTCAAATCTGGGGTAAGAATGTGTACTAAATTTCATCGATCTAAGTCAAAGCATTTTTTAATAATCTTTGTCACAGACAGACGGAATTTTTCCAAAAAAAAAGTTATTTTTATACTCAGGGAAGTCTAAAACGTAAAGATTCGTAAAAAACGTGAGCTGGAATTTTTTGTCAATTATATTATGTATACAATTATATTATGTATACAAGAAAGTAAAAAAAGATGCTATCTCTCCTCAATTTGAAAATTATCTTGAAAAAATTTTGTTCTTAATAAAGACGAAGAAATATTCAGGAAAGAAAATCGGGGAATTCAAACAGAGGGTAAAATGTCTTATCACTAAATCTTTGCGTAGAATAACCGAAATATATTATCATTACTTATGAATTAATTAGAAAAATGATGAAATAATGCATAAATGTGAAGCATACAGATGATATTTTACTCTATTTCATTTAGAATTAATGTCAGAATTCACAGTAATTCTATGATTTTTATCAACCTATAATTACATTAGCCTATTCATGAACGAAAGCAATTTTCTTCATAAGATTCCCACATACTTTATGAATATTTAATACAATAATTAATTAAGCATTACTGCGAATGTTATTGTAGTCTAAAACATGGATAAAAGGTAATGAACTAGAGACGACAAGAATTCCCGACGGAGAAAAATATTTTTTTTATGGCACAGAGACTTTTTTTGCCCGTCAGATTGAAAACGTGGCGAAGATAAAAAAAAATAATAATAATAAATTGGTCTATCATATGAAACACTCTTGCTTTTCTATCACAAGAGGTCTGGTTTTTTTCCAGGAGGTACTTTTTTGGAAAGATTCCAAACATGAAATCCTCGGAAGAAATGTTTCAGCCAGAGTTGTGTGGAAGACAATTATTCTATTGCTTGTTACGAAGTAAATCAGACATGACTTACAGCGACTTTTCCGTAAGTAATCCATATTACCAGGAAAATTATGTTACTTATGGATGGAATCAGAAAAAAAAACAGAAATGTGCAAGCAACGTAACTGAATAATTTAGATGTTGCTGTATTTCATATCTTCGTTAAATGATGCAGATTTCGATAATTAATTGTTGCCATATACCTTGTGGGCAGAAAAGATTGGGTACTAACTTTAACATATTAATCGGTTTGCCCATCCACAGTCAATTATCGATTTATAGAATTTTAACATTTTTAAAATAATCTAAGCTATTTTTGACTTTTATAATTCAATACAAAAGTATCTGAAATGTTTTATTGATTATCATTTAAATCAAAACATTGTCAAATCAAAATGATATTAGAAAAAAATTAGCCATTTAAGAAGTTAATGATGATTGCTGTATATCCACAAAACTAATCTGTACACTTTACTCATCTCTTTATTAAATAAATAACTTTATCTTCTTATGTACAGATGACTACACAAACCATTGACAGTAGAAATATTGATAACCTTTTCTGCTGTTTGAAGCATAATTCATCCAAAACCCTGGTCAATTCACCAAACTGTCTCCCGCTTCAAGACTGTTTGCCCAAAGCCCCAAAATGGTCAATCTCTGAATTTCCTTTCCATCTTCCTGTATTTTCTGTCAGCCTGCTAAACAAGGAACAGGTCACCATTTAAAATAAATCTTCTCAAAATTCTCGATATTCCTCCAAATTCTTGCTCCAAAACAAAAGAAAGGCAAACTCTTTAAAACTTTCAAATAGTGGGTAAAAAAACAGACGGTTTTTAACATTGTTGTTTCAGTTTTGAAAATTACCTGATGCCCTCAGTACTGTACTTGAATCATCATTTAAAATTTTTAGATATTCGAAAGTTCCAATATATGTTATTTCTAACGTCTAAGGGATTTTTAAAAATATAACTGGTTTCAATTAATATTCGTCTATAATCTTATGTCTAGAATGTCTTTCATTGAGTCCAAAAAGCAGTCATTATACAAATCGTCGTATTACAAAGAGCTGTAGGATGTTTGCAGAATATTACGAGATATTTCAATTATTCTTATTATCTAGCCACTGTTCAGAATTGTTAGATTTTTCGGAGACAATTTTCGTGTAATTTCGAAACTGAGAAATGTTTTCAGCAAATACTTGGAAACCAGCATATGGTAAACAGAAAATATCAGCGAAATTCAACATTCGGTTCGTTGCAGTTTCGATAAAGACATTCCGAAAACTATTTCAACATATGGTATGCAAAAATTCAAGAAATTTTTATTAAGATCTGAAAAATTGCTGAATCCTTAGGAAAACAAAGTTACCCAAGCATTCAAATCTTGTAATGTTCGGCATTATTTCCTTTTACACTTTCCAGAAAAGACATTTATCATCTAAAACATGCCATCAAAGCAAAACACAGAAGCTAAAAAACTCCATTCCAATCCGTTTGTTCTACTCTGGCAAAGAAAGAAAGGTTTTCACGTTTTTCAAACAGCCAGCAGAACTAAGATTTCAGCAAAACTCTCCTCATCCAATTCAATCCATATTTGAATCCACCAAAGCGAAAAGAATAAACCCAAATGAGTACCTACGAAATACGGTTGATAAATGAATAAATACAAAGGCAACATTCGAAATGTTTTTCCTGTTTAGACTTTCAACTGTCTTCCCAAATGCTGATGTCAAACCGAGGAAGCATGAAAAATGGGTTTTCGTTCATCATAAAACAAATGCATCTCTCTCTCTCTTTTCCAATCTTGCGTAACTCCTGACTTCTTGAATGAAATAAGCGCACAGCGGAGAAGAATTGGGAATAGGAAAGTTAGGAAATCTTCCAGAGCTATGGAGGTTCTTTTATGCTTCCAAATAAGACATCTTATTCGTTTACCGAGAATGTGTTTTGTAACATTTGTTTATCTTCCAATGTATGTTTTTTATTATCTCTGCCATTAGTGTCCCCAGTACTTCATTAGTAATTGCCCTAATATAATATTTATTGCGCATTTTAGCATATCTTTTGTCAATTAAGAGTGAATATAATTTGATATAATTGAAATACTTAAAAAATTGTATCATAATGTGGGAATTACTTAAAATCGCTCAACTCGGATCACATTCTGTATGGCGCCAGGTTGGCCCTGTCGCAAGATTAATCACGTGATGCTTCGCCGCCATTATGGTAGATGAGAGCTCGACGCTGAAACTGTAAGACGTACAGCTCACGCTCTGTATCTTTTTATGTGTTAAATGTTTGCTTGGTTGCGTTGTGTTTTGTTCTTTTAAATATTAATAAATACATTTTATATAAATGCTGGCCGTTGCCTTTCTCCACATTCTCACAATAAGTTCACTGCAGACTTAAAACCGTTTTAGAAAATAACAGATATCATCACGCAATATGCATTTCAATAAATAAGAGTATCAGTGTTTTGTAAGATTGTTTATTTTTTAATTTATATTTTTTATTATTCATAAACTCGGCACAAATTTAAAAACTCTGAAGAAAATCATTAATACTATCAAATAATTGCCTTTTCTACGATTAAACTTACAGCAATAAGCATATTTTTTCATAACAAAAGAGGTTGTATTCATTAAAGGCACAAAAGAGTTATTTCATATGCAATAACAGCAAACTGTTTAAATTAAGTAGAAACATTATAATAAATAACGGCTCAGAATGATATCTAATATTTGCTTTGGTTCATGTAAGAGGAATTAAAACATCTGTCACAACTGAGTAGGTACTGCATGTACAAGTGGATGCTACTAACAACCAGTAATGCCATAATTGAGTGCTTCCAGGGAAAAGCTGGTTTAAAAAGGAATTTATAAACCATAGTTACAAATCTATCGGAGTTCTAGAATGGAAATCACGAGAATATTCCAGAATTTAAAGAAATCGACTTATCACTCTATGCTTCTAAAGAAATACTTTATTGAGTGTGAACAAAGAGAAGAGCATTTTATATAGTTACGCCTAATTTCTAATGACTTGAGGTGCAACAGATTTCACCATAAATGCGCCATACTTCTTCCCGTGGTAATGCCAAGATTTATTTTCATGCCAATGGATGTGGAATGGTGCTTTTATTCATGTGAAATATTGGGCGATGCTTATACAAAAAAGATAAAAAATTTGAGAATGGCATTATATGCATAAGTTGTATGCCTCTGTGGGGAACGGTTCCATTGGTAGAATTTTAACCGTCTTCATATTCTTATGCTAAACATGGGAAAGGCCATGCCGTAACTTATGAGAAAAAACTTTCATGTAGATATATTAAATCTTTCTCCTTTCAATTTGGACAGAATGAGAACAGAGCAAATTATGAAATATCATTCATCAATCGCTATATAAATTTTTTAGTCACATACTGGGCATACTCTTCAAAAAATGACTGACAAAAAATTTGCCACGAAACACGCTAAATTGGCATATCGGTAGTGTATGTATAATGTAGCGTTGGGGATCCACTATCATCAGTCTGTATAACTTTATTGGCATGTAGAGACCATCAACATTATTCACATAACTTCAACATATTTCTGGTATTTAGGATACTAAACATCATCGTAAAGAAGACGTACAATATCTAACAATAGGGAATTTTTGTGACTATTATTTTGAAGCAATGCAAATTAGGCTCCATCAGTCCACAAGATACTAATTTATCACTGTAACTGCAGTTCATGTATTGTTAGATTTCTATCCCATAGCAAATACTTCTTTGTTGACAATGTCTGGAAATAATACCTAGTGCAGTGACTACAATATTTATTATTACAAATGCAAGATTTCTAAACCATTCTTAATACCAACAATTAAGACTACAACTTCAGGAGCATTGGTACTCCTTGGAACATTTCTCTTATCACAAACATTTCAAGTGACCTACTTTTTCGAAGTGCTGGAGAAACTTCAGTACTTTAAGACATGAAAATTATCTTTTATCTAGTTCTTTTGGCCGCATGAAAGTCTTAAAAACTTTAATCAACATGCTCATCAATAGTGAAATAAATCTCCTTGCATCCAAGTACATGAATAAAAGCTTCATTTGCAAAAATATGCTTTATTTGAATACCTTTTGTGGAATATTTATGTGAGAAAGAAAATATCTCATATGTAATTCACATTTGGGTAAACCGCAATTTTTTACTATCATTTATTTCTTTTTAAAAATGGACGAATCCATATTAGTTGTTTGTTTTAAAGACGAGAATTTCGATCAATTTATGTTGGATTCTGTAAGAATTAATGAGCTCAAGATTTCCAAATGTAATTAATTATACTGAACAAACCAAAATACAATTAAAAAATTATGAATTTTCATTGGCCTCAATTTTGTGTTGAACAACAATAATTTAAAAAAAAGGACTGATGAAATCTAGTGTCTGATTTGATGTCATTCAATGTCACTGTTTGTCTGAAAGTTTCTAAATGGTAACATATTTCTGGTAAAGTGCTTAGTACTGTTTTGATATCGTTACTTATAATTTTCAGATATACTTTACTTTAAATTAATCTGAAAAGTTCACAAATAAGAATTATTTTTATAAAACCATATTATTGAAGAAAGTTAAACATAATAATCCATTGATAATAACATCCAAAAGTAGAATAAATTTCCATGGATTCAAATTCTTCTCAGTTGGTGACAAGTTATGATACATAAAAACTTTCTAAGTTCAAATAAAATGAATCTCAACGCCTTTTACAAATTTAAGATGTAATTATAGAGTATTGAATTTGTATATATTATTTTTTCACATATTGTGGTATTTTAAATTAAGCTTCCCACATTTATATGGACGTATTTCTAGGGACGTAATCTAGCTTTGAAGAATCTTTTAGTCTACTTTATAAGACGTGATAGATTCACATATTTTCTTGATGTTTTCCGATTTCTTGAAGATTATTTATCAAAGACTGAATATAATTAAAAGCAACATAAGTTCTTGAGCAATCATATCTAATCTATCCATGTGCTTGTTCCCATTTCTATTGAAAATCCAAAAAGAAAAAATACTCTTTCAGTAACTTGAAATGCTTTACACTTTCTGCTACCATGCAGTTTTCAGACATAAAAAAACTCAATAAATATATTAAACCTGCTTTCACCAGCTATGTCCAAAATTTCTGGTTTTAGTTCGCCAAACTCAATCGCAAACGACAAAAACAATTCTAACAAAATAATCCATTGATAATGACTTTCAAATATTAAATAAATTTTCTCCAGTTGGCAAAATGTATTATATATAAAACGTTGGGAAGTTCTTATAAAATGAATCTCAACACACTTTTCATGTTAAAAATTACTATGTACTCTTCAGTTTTTATATATTATTCTTCAAATACTGTAGTATTTCAAACCAAGATTTCCACATTTATAGGGACGTATTTCGAGGATATGAAATCCAGTTTTAAAAAACCTTTCAGACAAGATATAAACTCCCATATTTTCTTGATATTTGTCAATTCCAAGAATAATGTTTATCAAAGATAAGATCTTGAATATAATAAAATTCGACATAAGTTCTTGGGCGATCATATCTAATCTATCCATTTGCTGGTTCCCATCGCCATTGAAAATCCAAAGGGGAAAAAACACTTTTTTTTTTTTTGCAGAACTGTACGACACTTTCCACTACCGTGCTGTTTCCAGGCATAAAAAAAACTCAATAAATATATAAAACCTGCTTTCACCAGCTATGTCCGAAATTCTGGTTTCAGTCCGCCAGGAACCAATCGCAAACGATGACATCAAATGTTCTTTGCTTCAAAGATGTTGATATCGATTCATGAAAAATCCTTTGAAATGTCCCCAAGGCACGAAGCGGGGTGAAAAAAAAATGAAATAATAAAATATATTGCAAAACTATTTTTTTTCCTAGTAGAGATGGCAGCAAATAAACACACGCTCCAAACCTCTTCCTTCACCTGACCAAAAAAAAAAGTTATAAAAAAAAAAAACTTTCCATTTTCCTTTTCAAAGATGCCGGCCCTTGAAAAAGCTTCTAGGGAAGAAACTCATTGCAGTATTTACGGCGTTTATTTTAAAGTTTTTTTTTTCTCATCGCTTGTTTACTTTTCCATGCGGATTCCATTCGAAAAGGAATGAAAAAAAGTGAAGAAAAAGTCTGTCTCCCTCTTGTGAAATGGAATAAGATTAAAGAACATTACCAAGCGAGACGACCTGTGATTATTTACTTTTTTTTAAAAGTTTTATTTACTTTATTTTTGAGCATTTAGAGGACTTTTCGCACCGGAAATCAGAAAAGTGTCTCTCTTTTAATGCAATGTTTGCCTATTACACTTTCTTATTCCATACTTGTTTGAAAAAGGATTTCGTGTACATTTAAGATCTATTCGATAAGGTACAGTGGTTGTTTGTGTAGGTAAAGTTGATTATGAAATGAAACTGAAAATAATTTTTTAAAAATGATATCGAAAAATTCATCATGCGAGATCGTTATTTTTTTAAGTAATGGGGTATCAATCCTACAGAAAAATTTGTGATGATGTACATGATTCATAATTTTTAATAGTGCAGGATTCATAATTTCTAATCATCAACATTCAGAAAAGCGATAGTTTTGATCAATGCAATTCTGAGTCTATAGTTTTTTTTTTTTTTTTTTTGAGACCAGGATTTTTAATTCGTGAAAAATTAGTTTAAACTAATTTTAAATTATCAGATTACTCATCGATATTTTTTGAGAAAATTCAGTTTTATTGTGTTAGAAAATGTTTTATTTTTTTCCACTACAAAATCATTTGAGATCCAAAATTTTTTTGCAGTTAAAAAAACTTAAAATAAAAAAAAAAAGATTAATGTATCTTTCGATACCTCCTCGCTGTTTTGCGATCTTTCTCATTTTCTTCTCTGCACTTTTTTGGATGATAAATTTTTACGACCTTATAACTTTATTGAATAGACAGGAGAATCGGGTGCATGTCGGACATTTATGCCAACTTTTACCTTTTTGTTTTCTATAAACCGGCAAATATGACAACAATCCTTATCATTTTCTCATAATCCTAACAGCAAAAAATTGATGAATCATAAGCGATAAATCGCCAATTTTTTGTACTGTGCATTTTTGAGGCTTCAAAATCCTAAAACAAAAGCAACATCACGTTCTCACATGATAAAAAGAATCCTAACATGATTTTCAACCAGACATCCTTCCACTTATAGTAAATTCATTTGACTTGATTCGCATTTGAGTATTATCTATGACTAGTCACCTTTGGCGACCAGCTTGGGCGCCATTAGAAATGCGCTCTGAAATTTTCAATTAAATATTTATGTACCTTGCTTTCTTTATAACTTATCAGCCAAATATATTTAAAATTCAAACTCCAATAGACAAGAAACTCGTATTATTATGGAAGCCTTACGATTATTTGCTCACTCTACTGTACATCTCTCTAATTTGAAATCATGTGCGGAATTATGTGGAAAATATCACATTTTATATTTATCCCATTCTTATATGCTCAGTAAATGTATGTTAGAATATCTGATAAGAATCTGGAATCTCAAAAAATCTCTCTTTGCCTAACAATCCTATCTGAACAACCATTTCGAACACCAAGGCAAGAGTCTCAAGTATTAAATCTATCATACTTAATAAAAAGGGGCAAATATCGACTGATTCAGGAGTCTCGGGTGCCATTCGTAGTTTCGTAAAACAAGAATTGGGACCGTATTGTTAGATTCCTGTATGTTAGAATAATTCGAACTGATTCAGGAGTCTTGGGTGCCATTCGTAGTTTCGTAAAACAAGTATTGGAGCCGTATTGTTAGATTTAATTACTTACCGAATTATCCCGAGTTATCTCGGGTTCGTATATATTGCAGTTAATTATTATCCTGCGAAAACTCGTGCGAAGCAAAATTTGTCAATGCAATTCGTTCTATCACGGTTTTATTCAGCCTGGATTAAATGAAAGGAAATCGTCAGCTTTGATTGGCAGTTTGCCAAGTTTTGTTGGTTTTGTGGCCCTTTTGGAGGAATTGGTCACGTGTTTTCCTTATTGTCCCGTATACATCTGCTCGTGGATTAGTAATGTATGAAAATGATAGTTACGTTGAATAAAAGTAAAATAATCGTGATGATGAAAGTTAGTGAAAGCTATGATTTTTAAAATAGTGATTCCTGCTACTGAAAAAGAAATGAAATCCAACGACAGTATACTCTATGCTTCCGTAAAAGAGATTCCAGAGATAAACCAGTAAGGAAAGAGACCAGATACCATTATACAGAATGTCATCACTTTTTGTTGCTCCTTGTTGCGAAAACTATCATGCAAAAACTAATATTTAATTTTTTTTTTCATTCGCTTGAGATAACTCGGGATAGTAAACTAATATTAAAACTAAGTGCTTTCACATACATAAAAAATTACGAATTCAACCCAAAATGTACATATTTTGTTCTGTTTCGTTTCCTTGTGTTTAATAATAAAATATTAAAAACATGCAATAATTTTTTGCAATTTTTTCAAAAAAAATTTGTAAGGAAACCGACTAACACTAAAAACTCCTTTATATAAAAGAGAGAAAATTAAACAAAATCTAACGATAGAGTTAACCGATTATTGCAAAACTTTCAAATTGCATACTACTTATATAATAAAGCAAAAGAAAAAAAGAATTAATCTCAAATGCGACAAGATATATAGACAAAAAGAATGAAATTTGAAAACGACAGGATTTGAATCAAAGGTCGTAGAATTTTTAAAAAACTTTCTATTACTAAGCTCTCACTATCGTCATCTCGATTTAATAAGTTAAAATATTATTATGGATTTCCCTTCCTACTGATTCGTTTCTATGAAGTGGATGTATTGGGTGAAAAACATAATCACGAGCCTCAGTAGTAAACAAAGACGACATTTGTTTACACGACAATAGGACAGCACAAAGACGACAAATACTACAGAAGACAACTATACAGCCGATACGAGAAAATAGGACAGCACAGAAGCAATATACAGCAGACAGTAGCCAACATGTAGAAATTCGGTAGTGAGAACGTCCACAGCACGCAAGGTGGCTAGGCAAGAATCAGAAGGAGAGGGGATCCTCTGAACTTTGCTCTACAGTCTCTCCAGACGGCTGAAAATCCCGATGTCTTTCTTGCTTTAGCTGCACACTCACTTTCTCAAATCGCGATTACTCTTTAGTTCGGAACTACTCAATTTACTAAGACACAACGAACTAAGACACAAGACAGGATGATGTCAGGATACAGCAAACATAAATTCCGCTCCCCGTCGTTACTTCGGTATTTTCACGGTGACTCCCATTTCACTATTACTCATTTCCCGTTGACCACACACCAAAACTTCTCTACTGACAACTTGGCACTGCCGGCCTTTTATAGTTCCCGAGAGGCGGGGCGAGAAACTTCAGGACCAATCATAGCGTATCTGGACGTATCTCGGTTCCTAATGCACTGATCAGGAAAATTCTTGAAGTTAAGGGTTTTATCTATTTTATCGCCAATTTTGCCTCCAAGTCACTAAATGGTCGCCAAGCTTTGGGATCATAAATGCAACACTCGATAGTATCCAATACAGATTACTGTAAATCATTCTTTCTGATGATGATATTATACGTGTGGGTAAACAAAATTACAGGTTCATAACAATATGATTCTAATATGGTTTATTTTAACAATAAATCCTCAAAGAAGCATCTGAAAATTTACTATATAATTATAAAGAAGAATTAAAAATGCAAATGTTTACCTTAAAGTTTTTGCACAAAAAATTCCGTACTATTTTTGTTGCTATTAATTTAATAGTATTTAAAATTACAGTTAAAAATACCACTGGTACAGAAGAACAAATAACAAACATAAATACCATTGCCAAAACTTAGAAAGAAAAGGAAAAACCTCGGGAAAAAGAATTATAGAAAACTAAATTCTAAATGATTTTAGCTTCTGCCTATTTATTCGTTGCGGTTACACAAACACACATAAAAAAAAGTTATTTCAAGATATTCTAAGCACTGAACAAATCGTTTGGAATAAAAGCAGCCTATTCCCTACTTGTTGAATAATTTACGAAAAAAAAAATTCTTATTGTAAGGCTACGAAAACAAAGAAAAAGAACAATTTAAATTTCTGCATCATTTCCTTCTAAGTAGAATTGGCGAATAAATTTAAACTCGTGTATTTATTTCGTTTAAGAAATTCTTAAATCCGTTCTAATCAAAGGAATATTTCTTTTTATGTTCTATTAAACGTAATAGGTTCGTTTCCGTTAGTTAAATCCCTGGATAGAACTCTTTATCCAACATTTAGTGGCGGCAGTTAACTTCGGCCTATGCTGATGAATGAGAAAAGAAATCGTTTGTAATTTATAAGTTTGGAATAAAAAAAGATTTTGCAATTAACGCTTAAATATTCCTTTTTTTTTGTTTAATTTCCCTTTGGACAACATTTGAAATTATACTATAATAGCATTTTTAAATATTTAAACTCAACATTTTGAACTGTTAACCATCGCAAGATCAAGCGAATATTAAATAGGAATAATTTAAATTTAAAGATGCATGTAAGCCTTTTGAAGAAAATCATTCATAATTAATTTTTTTCATTTAAATGTATTATTTAGCAATAAGCATTATTTCCATTTCAAAATATATCTTTTAATTGGATGGTTGATATATTAATTTGTTTCAATTTAATTGTTTTTTTTCCTTTTTACTTAGTTTCTGCCATTTAAATTAAAAAAAAAAACAGTATAAAATTATTTAAGTGCCAAATAAGTTGCATTTAATAATAAATCATGTTTAAGTCATTTAAAATAAAATTATTTAATAAATTACATAACTTATAACATTTTTGACTAGTTTCATATACTTTATTGCTATGCTATTCTGTGCAAAAAATTGTTCTGTAGACATTTTCTTGTGAATATATATTGTTATTCCTCTGAGTAAACTAACCCACATTTTAGCAAAGTTGGCTGTGAAATTTTATGTCGAGGAGGCATAAAGTTGAAAACAGTTTCCTTAAAATATCTTTTATAGATTATAAAATCAATGAGCTCATTACTGGAGTAATCAAAATAATACATTAAATATTAAAATAAAAAATCAAATCAACAATACCAGAGCATGGTCAACAGATTCAAACCATTCATCCTTTCGGTCTAATATTTAAATGAACTGAAAGAAACTGTCTTAAAATGTTGAAGCAACAAACCAGTTGCGCACAGCTTTCTCTTCAACATCGACCAAAGAACTTAAACCACTTCGCAGATTCCGTCTGAAAAAATACTTACTCGAGGCGAGTTAAAATAGTAGCCAAATTTGCATTGCTGTTGCTGTCAACCACAAATCACGAAACTTGCACTCAAAAAATCGAGTTCGAATAAATTTGTTTACATGAGATCATGGTGTGGAATTGTAAAAACAGAAGGACGCCATAAAAATTCGGATCCGAAATAAATTTCTGTATGGATTTTTTCCAAACGTCCAACATATATTTTAAAGGAATTCAATCAAAACAATTTTAGGTTAAATGTATCTAACGTCAAGCAATTTCAAATGATTGAATTCTAAGAATTTAATCACTTTATTCAAGACTGCTATAAAGGTCCCTTTATTTAAGTTAGCTATAATGGTCAGCAAAGAATTGAACAAAAAAGAATTATGTCTAAAAGATAGAATTCCTAAAAATCTCGTTACATGATTCACACCATTATTGTCCTGAGTAGTGTTCACAATTTACGAAAATTAGACATTCCATTTAAGAATTACATAATGGAGCCTTAATCTTGTAATTTTTTACTTATGTCAGACGTCAAAGCAGATTAGAAAGTGATGTTCTTTTCTTCCAAGCTATTCCACAGAAAAAAAAAGGACAAAATTGGTTTAATAAAACTAATCTGTTCTCCCGGAATTAAGACGAGATTGAATCTAGAGTCAGTGATCGACCTCTCCAAAACGCTGACTATTTTTTTTTTCTATTTATTAGGTTGGTGCGTATGAAATGTCGGATTCTCTTTACATGCGGACGTTTGTCTCCCTGTTTTCGTTATACTTTTGTCTTTGGCATAACCTCATTCATAGTCGTATTGTCCATTGCCAGAGACTCATTTCAGCAAAATAGGTTTCCTCGAAGGTCTTCCCTTTTGTTATTTCTTTTGAGTTTATTGCCGATATGAATTCTGCCGACATTCACGTCATTTTCTTATATGAGTACAAACTTGGTAATAGTGCTGCAAAAGCTGCACGCAACATAAACCAAGCGTTTGGGGAGAATACGGTTAACGATCGGAAAGTGCAGCGTTGGTTCGAAAAATTTCGGACTGGCGATTTTCCACTGCAAAATGAGCCGCGCGGAAGACCCAAAACGTCTGTGAAGAATGATGACCTGAAGGCTCTAATGGAAGCGGATCCAGCCGTATCCACGAGGGAACTTGCTATCAGAATGAAAGTTGACCATACAACGATATTGAGACACCTTTCTGAGATTGGCAAGGTTAAGAAGATGGACAAGTGGGTACCGCACGCACTGACAGAGCGAAATAAGCTGGAACGAACTGGAATATGAAGTTTTGCAGCATCCACCCTATTCACCGGATCTCTCGCCGACCGATTTTCATTTTTTCAAGCATTTAGAGCTGTTTTTAAGGGGCAAACACTATGAAAATGAAGACAGTCTAAAAAACTCGATATCAGAGTTTATTAATTCTAAAGACCAAAATTTTTTTAAGACAGGCATCTACGCTTTAAAATCTCGTTGGGAGAAGTGTATTGAAGCGAATGGAGCATACTTTGATTGAATAAACAGCTTTTGAAGAAAGATATGCAGTTTTATACAATCACTTAAGAATCCGACATTTCATACGCACCAACCTAATAATACTTTCTACAACTAATAAGGTAGTTACTACATTGGCGGGTTTTTTTTATTGTTATTTCTTCTAGTTTATACTTCCCTTTTTCCAAAATAGACGTATTTACATGAAAATTTCAGAATGTGATTAAAATAATATGGGCTACGAAATGAATCAAAAGTTTTTGTTGGTGGTGAAATACGTTTTCATTTATAGGTGTTTTTCGAAAAATTATCTGTTAATTTATGGAAAAAATATATACAGTGGGTAAAAAAAATTTCCGTACGGTCACTAAATTTAAGAATAAATTAGCATAATTTGTAAAGTATTGCATTTTTTTCTTTAAATACTGTTTATATGTGTTTAGTATAAGTCTATAAAAAGAGATTTTTGTAAAGTTTCATTTTTAAAAAACGAGAAAAGCATATTATTTGCAATATCTAAGAAAATTGAAAATTGCACTGAAAAAAAAGTTTTCGTACGCTTTATGCAAATTCTTTCTGAAGTGTTTAAAACAGGCCCGCAGTAAATCTTTGACATCAGAAAGTTAATCACTGATAAGAAAACAACATTTCGATAGTTGTTGAGTTCAAATTTGTTCTTGATCGTCTCAAAATGGAAGTTCCCAGAGCAATTCGGGAATTATTGATTAAATTGCGAAATGATCGATTATCCATGAAAAGGATTAGTGAAAGGATTAAAAACTCGAAGTCTACTGTGCAATATATCATTGAAAGATATCGTAAACTTCATTCACTTGAGGATAGAGATTGAAACATCTTACGCCAAGTTCAAGAAAATCCGCGAATTAAGGCACCGAAGTTGGCAGCTGATTTAATGTTTAGTTACAACATTAAAGTCTCAAGTCAAACCGTGAGAAATGTCATTAAAAAAAGTGGTTATCATGGACGTGCGGGCCGGAAGAAACCCTATATAAGTTTGTACAACAGGAAAAAGCGCCTCGAGTTTGCAAAGAAGCACAAAATAGTAACTATATATACGTGTTTCTTTGTTGAGAAAAAATATTTTCAACAACTCTCCTTTTCTATCAGTATGCGAACATATTAATTCAAAAACCAGTTGAGTTAGATGGGAGAAAATGAGGTTACAGTTTATCGTCAAAATATTGTCACCCAAATGTAAAGAACTATGACGGTAGTTTACCTGTTACCTGGGTATGATGAAATATTTCAATGCAAAACGAATTAAATATGTTAATAACCCGGTTAAAAGATTAAATAAACAATTAAATTTAGCAGAATGATGCTGCTCTTAACAGTACCGAATTGAGAAATTACTCATCTACGATGGTATTTAGCTAGTATGTATATACGTATAGAAGGTTCGAGAATAATCCAGTGTGAATATTTAAGAAGGACCCAATCAGTTTTCCTTCCAGTTTTTACATAACAATAGAAAGATTACAGTAAGCAACAGATAACAATTTAAACAAAAGAAATCCAGTCTTAAGAATAAAACACAATGGCTGGCATTCGAACACGGCCCAACCAATCTGAAAGATGCTGTGCCAATTAAGTCACAACAATCGCTAGTTATTCTGATTCTTGAGATAATAGAATAGGTGTATTAAATTCTGAAACGGAACTTATCAAAATATTGTAATTTCTAAATTGAATAAAATGTAATCCCTTTTTATAAAATATACACAGAATATGAAACCCATAATAAATTATATTGATTATCGTAATTATACATAATTGGCAGTAAGACTAGGAAAGAAAATGCATGAAAGAATATTCATTTTATCCATGATATTTTATAGTGTCAATCAACATATATGAAGTGATGAATAATTTCTAAAAAAAAGAAAACTGATTGAGAAAATGAACTTTAAAAATTTAAATCCATTGATTAAACATTTTGCAAAATCTTACGATAATGTAGACCTTAGAGAATTTGTTTTAAATTTGCTTAAAACAGAGATTTAAAAAATAAGGAAACTGAATTTATAAGCTCACTTCGTAATTTCTAATAATGATGATGATGTCTTGTTTACGTTAGCAAGGAAAGAGGGGTGCAGTACTTCTGAGCATAAGGACCCCTGAGCACACAAGGGCACAAGTCTGATTTCTAGCATATATGAAGATGGCATTCGCTGGCTCAACCCATTTTAAGGGGGGGGGGTCTTTCAAACACTCCACAGATAGAACATGGGTTGACGAACAAACATATTCGAATCAGGACTCAAACCCGGGAATCTCAGATCACGAGGAAGAAACGCTACCCCTAGAGCAGGAATTTTACTTAAATTTTAAGCAGGGCTCAAATTTTAATAATGAATCAGAAAATCGGAAGAGAAAGTTACTATGGATTTAATTTAAAAATGATTGCAATAAACGAATGAGAAATAGTTCAAACCAAGTTTTTTTTTCTATCGTTGATCCCAGATCTTTGCTTAAAACTGAACGGGCCATTTACATTTTACAAAGTAACCGAAACTCCAACAACAAACTGAAAACAAAATCTGTAAAAAAGTAAAAGAAGGTCCTTTAGGAAGACAATTCGATTTTGAATATTCTTAATAGAAACGCGATACTTCCAAAGTTATTTAAAAAAAATCCCTACTTGTATCAGATTTTATTAAACGTATGCGTCATTTAATACTTTCAACGCAATGCTACAGGAAATGGCACTGGGCCATTTTCTGCAATACTCTTTAAAAATCCGACGCCACGTTGCATTAAAATTGCGCCAACAGAACTCCACCCCAAAAGAAAAGCAGACGTCATGCGGAACGACACGAACATCATAGCCCTTTATTTGCATAAGAGGCAAAAATATGAAAGCATCTGTTGTCCTTGAAGTAATTAGGAGGCTTAATTAGTGGAGCTTAAGAGCTTTGGGAGGGATAATGGTATTTCTGTCAGACGTTTTGGACACATCGTGGCCAGTGACTCGTTGGAAAGTAGAGGAAGTAAAATTATTTTGGTTTTTTTTGTTCATTTTTTAATACCGAAAGAGTAAAGTAATGTAATATTTTAGCAATGTTATTGATCTCGGTTTAATTCTCCCTAAGATGTAGCACTTCTTTTGACGTTATTTAAATTGTGTGGCACTGTTTAATCTGTGTCCAAAACAATGTCTATTTATAAATGATATTCTATTATAAGATGTTTACAAGGGGTGTTCAAATGAAAAGGTACAAAACGAAACTGCCGGTATGAAGATTTTATTCAAAGTAAAAACCAAAGGTTTGAGCACAACTCTCTTGTTGAGTAACGAGTTGAAGAATTCCTTGTTTCTAGAACTCCTGCAACCGCAACGATATCCCGTCCTTCACAACGTCCTTGAAACAGTAGTCTGAATCGAAGCGTTTCTCTTTCAGATATTTTTTAATGAGACCAAACTCATGAAAATCGCAGGGCGACGTATCCGGGCTGTAGGGCGGATGGTCGAGTAATTCCCTCTTGAATGTAGTCATTTCGCCTATGTGACCTGGAAGCGACCGGAGACGCATTATCATGGAACAGAACCACACCCTCAGTGAGTAGCATCGGTGTTTTGTTCTTGGTGGATCTGTTTGGTCTTCAAGGTGTCTCACAGTTCACATCGGAATTCTGTGTGCAAGGAATTCAACAAGTGACTGACCTTGGACATCAGTTGGACTGCTCTCTCTTTAAGAACCTCTTCTCTTTCTTGCGTATGCTCCGATCTACGCCAGAGACTCTGGTTGCATCTCTATATGTCTCTCTATTTTCTCCCATAGAGGCATAGACAAATATATTAACGGTTACGTTGTTATTATGCTTCGTACCTTTTGATTTGAGCACCCCTTGTGTTTTCTTATATAAAAAATGAAATGTGTTGTTAATTTAAAATGTTTCACCTGGAATTTCCATTGACTTATCCAATGTTGAATATTTTTTATCGGAATCACATCTATGGAATAGGTTTATTTACTTCATAGGATGTTCCTTTTTATATATGAATAAAAAGCTGTAAACTTAAAATATTTTATCAAGAATTTCTGTTTCCATGCACAAAAATTCTCCAAACATTAAAAATAAATATTTTTAAAATTTTATTTGAATTTTCATGCTTATAAAATCAGTGTAACTCAATATGGACCCGGATGGGCGAATGGAATTTGAAGTTCTATCACCAAAATTCTAAATTCAACAAACTCTTTCAAAGGTTGATTGTTTGTTTGTTTGTGTGTGTGTGGGATTTAATGGCGCAAAAGCCATGCTTGACCATACTGCGCCAATCACTTTCAAAGTTTGAATATCTACAGGATTTTTTGTATATTTATATTGTGTTGAAACGCTTAATTGAGAATTTTCTTTAAGCCAGTCGAAAAAAAATTATACTATTCTATATAAAGGTTTTAAATTTTGTATGCTAGATTATGAAATTACATTAAGGAAGTTTAATTAAGAAACTTTTTATAAACTTCATCGTTAATAAAAAAATAATAAAAATGCATTCGATTTAACTATTTGTTACTCTATCTTGGCGTAATTTGGAAATCGCCAAATAAATAATTGTTTTACCGTTCTTAGCGCAAACATACTGGATGTTGTTGAATATAGCCTACAAGATGTTGAGCTTCAATTATTTATTGCCTACACAATTTCTGGCTTCAATTATTCCACACCTCCTAACGGAAACAGGATCATGTTTTCACATGATAAAAAATGGGCTTTGGAAAGATGTTTGCGGAAGGGGATGGACTTAAACACGCATTTATACTTTTACTAGTATTAAAAATAATTGAAATTTATGCGAGCAGCAACAATTTAGCTCAGACGAAATTATTATATCTCGCATCCTTTTAGCAGAATTCATATTTTTACTACGTACATGCGTTTATCACAAAGTGAATGAGGTGTAACATCTTTCTTACTGAATTATCTCATTTTACCAGCACTCAGAACAATGACCATTTGGATTAAAAATAGTCATTAAGTTTAAACGAATATAGATTTTAATTCGAAAAGTCACTCCTCAAAATGATTATATGATTTAAAATCGATATTGTAAGAATGATCATGTTGAAACTGAAAATGAGATTAACTAAAATTATTAAATCATTTTGGTTGCATAATCCTTTTTATTATATGAAATTTTGCCAAAAACTTATATAAAAATAATTTTATGAATAAATGAACATTTAATAAATAATGTGACCATGTTCACATGAATGTTAAACTCAAATAAGCCATAAGATAATTAGCAAAACATTATTTAAACATGGGAGTGTTTTTTTTTTTTGTAAAATATTTAAACTAGTTTTTTCCAGTAAAAGGAGTTTTAACTGATTGTCCATATCAAAATCTGATCCTTACTTTCGATGCAACATAGATATCTTAGACATCTAACAAATGATAATAGCATAAAAAGAAGAGTTTTGACATAAAGTCATTTTTCATTGCACGGTAGTTTGAAGATCAGATTCATATATCCTTGTCAATTTCACTTGGTCTTTTGACAGAATTTCGTCACTCGATTTTCTATAAAGATGTCTGGAGCATCTTTGCGTAACCTTGCTGACTTAAGGTTGTACTTTGTAAGTGAAAAGTAGCGAAGATTTGATAAATTGAATGTTGGCAAATCATATTTCACATAGCTTCGAAAACTCACGTGTTACTTCCACTTAAATGTATAAATCTGGGAAAAATTGCATCTTACCATAATTCGGTACTTTCCCGTTATACACGATCTCAACAAAAAAATCGCCAAAAAGTCGCAAAATAATAGTTAGTTGGGAAAAGTGAAAAATCAAAAAGTCGCAAAAAATGCAAAATACTTCAAATTGAACGTAGTTAGTCTTGGTCACTTTGTTCGCATTTTGCTCACATTGGCGACACTTGCTTTGTCATTCGCTTTGCTTGGCTACTCAACTTGCGTTTGGCTCACATTAGCGACATCTTGGGCCTGTATAACGGAAAAGTACTCATAATTCTACAGTTTTAATACTAAAAACCACCAGTTAAATAAACCAATATCCCTATAATTAAAAATGAATGTTTGTCTGTATTAAAAATGAATGTTTGTCTCTATGCAAAGCCAAACTGCTCATCCGATTCCGATTAAACTTCGGCTATTTATTATGGGATGTCTATAGGCCTAATACAATCCTCTAAAGGATAAAAAATATTTCCAAGTTGATTTACCGCATCTATTAACCATGGATTAACCACCAAATAACTCGATAAACAACAGATTCAGTAGAAATGAAGTAGAAATTCAGTAGAAACTTGAATTTAAAAGTTAGAGGTTAATATTTCGTGGTATTGTACGTAAATGCTATCTAAGTCGTTTCCTGAGGTAACAGTTTTAATATAGAGTATGCCAGAAAGTTTATGGGAAACCAATCCTATAAGTTTGAAATTCTAATTGAAAATTTAATAAAATTCTAGCTTTTTTGCAATTTCTGCCCAAAATATTATAATACAATTAATTTTGTTCCATTTTAATTTTCAAAAATCTTTTCAACTATGTATATATATATCAATATTTATGGCATAAATATTTTTTCTGTTTAATTTGTTATAAAACAAAATATTTTAATCACCTTTTTTATTATTAAACTACAGAGTTCTGAACGAATATTAAAGGAATCAGGAGATATAATAAATTGTTTCTTTCATTGCCATTCTGAAAGAACACCAAGCTTTACAGTTCTAAAAGAAAACATATATCTAATACATAAAAATGAATATTGGAAGTTGTAATAATGAATATGAAATTGTACACCGTTTTCAGCTTAAAGCAAATATGTTTTACACTCTTGCATTTAGATAAACAAACACCGATAAAAAACTTATAAATGATTGCGCACTTTTTTTCCTCTGAAGAAACTATGTTTTGCATTTGGTAATGCATTTACATAAAAACACACCGATAAAGATCTTATTACTAATTGTACACCACTTTCAACCTAAAAACATCGTGCATTTAGATAAACAAATAGCAATAAAGAAGAGCTTATAAATGATTGCGCACTTTTTCACTCTAAAGAAACTATGTTTTGCAATTTATAATACATTTAGATAAACAAGCACCAATTAAGAACATAATTAATTGTACATCAGATTCAACCTAAAGCAACTATGTGCTACAATCTTGCATTTAGATAAACACCGATAAAGAAGAACTTATAAATGATTGCGCACTTTTTTCACTCTAAAGAAACTATGCTTTGCAATTGATAATACATTTAGATAAACAAACACCAATAAAGAACTTGTAAATAATTGTATACCACTTTCAGCCTAACTAGGCCATGTGTTATAATCTTGCATTTGGATATACAACCAAATGAATTTTTATATGACCAATAAAAGCATTCAGGTCATTAAATCTCTCATTATGAGGAAACAAATCCTGTACCAGGGAAATGTGCCTCTAAATCAACAACACCTATTATTCAACTGAACTGTAATTCCGGGCAGTTGCTCTTAAATACCAATTGCCATGAAAAGACCACTACGGCAATCCTTGTACCAGGAAAGGCGATATTGCTTTTTCCATAATCTCCGCCATTAGCATTACACGGCGAGGCTTGTCGAATAATGGTCCAGAATATTCCTTTGTCGAGGCCACACAATCGCATTCTTGCCAACAGCGCGCGCTAAGCCTTTGTTAAAAGAAGATGTATGGGCAGCCATTTTGAAATGGTCGGTGACAAGCCCAGTGTTCGAAAAGGCCCCGAATCCATGAATCAACGATATCTGCACCGTTTTCTTGGTGCGGAAATAGCCACAAGAAATCATTTGTCAACTGTTATTTTTCGTGGGGGACGCCAGTAATGGATTCTTGTTATCCGTTGCCAGATCCGCATAAACGTTGCTTTTGTTTCTTATGGGGCTGCGGACAACGGAATGCCGCCCCGGGACACTTGGTAAGTAGTTTTTATGTCCCATGGTCCGGGTCTTTGATGAAATGTGATTTCAGAAATGGAATGTGTGTTTTTTTTTTCGTTTTTTTTCAGTTTATTTATTTATTTCTTGTTGTGACGTTTGAGAAAGGTGAACAGAGGAGTTATTGACGGATGAACTATAAATAATCTTTAGAGTCCTGTAATATACTTTAAAATGTTTCTAAAAATTGATTTTTTTTCTATTTATTTCTCATGCCCCTTACCTTACCCGAAGACTGTAAAGTCATGAGCAGATGTGGAGAAAATATCAGTAAAAAAATTATATATATATAAAATTTTCTTACTATATTATATATATATATATGCTCTACCACCAAAATAAGTTAATAGTTGACAAAATAGATAATACTTGAAGATTTCAGTATGATCTATTTTGTCACTTAAGTTGCCGAATTCCTCGCCAATCAGCCAAATGGTTACCAATTCCTGAGATCACTGATTCGGCGTCCGATCAGTATCCAATAGAGCTAATCGTAAAACAGTCTTTCCATGATTTAACTAAGCATACTGAAAAGCAACATATATATGTGTGCTTGTGCGTGCGTGCGTGTGTGTGTAATATAAATTCAATCCTAATTAATTTTCAGATTTTCATCTCAATTTAGCCCATATCATCTTCCTTATAAAGTGTTCTTTTAATTTCTGATCGAATTCCACTTTTTATATTTAATGAATGCACCGTACGCTCTATAAAAATGCTTAAATCAGCAGTTCTCACATTTCGAGTGAAGGGATTAAAAAAATTGATTAGACCGATCAATTTTTAAGTTTCCCTTACTTAAATCACCACCTGTAAAGAAGTCCCTTTTAGAATCTCTCAGTATGTAATTAAGGAGAAAATTATCCTTTCGCTTTTGTTTTGTGATGTAAATTGATGTACATCGCCGCTTCTTGCTTGTAAAATAATACCTTATGGGATGCAAAAAAGCGGAATTAAAAAATTTAAAAAATGTCTCCTTTCTTCGACTACTATATATATTGAAATTGGATTTTCAAGATAAGTCAGTCAAAAATTTAAATATTTATATCCTTACACTTCGAATTAAAAAAGAACGTAATATAATTACAATTTTCCAGTTTAAATTCCAGAAAAAAAACGAATAACAAATTTTCTGTATTAATAACTACATATTTACCCTAACCATACCGGAGTAAAACAGAAGAAACAAAGTTCTGAGATTTCAGTTCATGAACATTTCCATGTGAAGTAGCTCACAAACAATTTTGAAAATTTTGTACATGGGAATTTTATCTCATCTTACTACGGTGGATTAATTATCTAACTAGTCTTAAAAAATTACTACTCTGTAAGCTCATACTGAATAATTCAGATTTTAATTGCAATAAAGATTTTTAGATCAATAAATATTGATAACGCTAGTGCAGATGAATAAAAATTAAGTCAATGCAACAATTTTTTCGATTAATAAGGAATGAATTGTTTCCCCATTAATGTCTTTTGTGGTTGTTATCATCGAAATTCTCTTTTTGTTCGCTCACATATTTATCCACTAAATTATTAATTTTCAAATGATAATAATTAACAAGCGTGCTTCATCATAAGGCTTAGTTTCCCCCTTTGTTTCTTAAGTTATTTTTCAATCATTTACTTATGAGTACTGTTACTTTATTGTTAGTAGTTATGTTGTATTTTATTTAAATGCAACATAACTACTAACAATAAGAACAGTATTTGTCTATACGTATGTACCTGCATATATACTTATGTACCTGATGCTAAACAGGATAGAAAAATTAAGATACAACTTCATGAACCTCGTAAGGTGCTTTTTTTACCCTTGAAAACTTTAACTAAGCAAAAATAAAGCGCCAGTTTGACTTTTTTTGTGATAATTCTAGAAATTCGTATACCACAAAATTGATTTTTGCCCCATCAGAAAATACGCAAAATTGTCCTTAAAATTATACTAATTTAGCTATAAAATAATTTTTAAATAGTTTTTAAAGAATTTTTTCATAATTTTTGACAAAGAATTATATCATGGCAATCAAATTAAAAACATCTTCATTGTTTCATCGAATATTTAATTACATGTTTTATTTTCAGTTTTCAAAAGAAAAAATACCGCATTTTTAAAAATCTATTTTAAGTATAAGATCTCTTTAAGACCTGACACAATTTGATACTTAAAATACTTTATTGGTGTAATTATAATCATAAAGTAACCCATAAGAGATTTACTTAAAATTAAACACAATTAATATTCTCGGCGAACCAAAATAATTTCAATTCCACAAAGAAGAATAACAAATAAGAAGACATATAATATTACAAAAACTGTGCTAAATATAATAAAAAACAAGCATTAAAAATAAATAAAACGATTATTATATTCAGAAATTAAAATTTTTATAAAAACCTCATTATTCAAGAAGTACATGACGCATTAGTAAAAAAAAAAATTAAAACTTTTTAAACGAATCTTTTCTAGATTAAAGAATAAAAAGTAAAACAAAGAACAAAAGTTCTACAATTAACCGTAACCATATGAATATTCATGCAATCGATTCATTCTAGAAAAAACAAACATATGCATAGATATCGTTTGCTGTTTTAAATAAATCTTTCTCGAAAATCGGGTTTCGCTTACGCGATGAGAACTGATATAAAAAGGACGATAACAATCTTCAAAGAATAATACATTTTTTTATTTATTTTATCTCACAAAATGTGAGAAAGATGTCATTCTATTCGTGGAAGTAGCAAGAATAAATAATCTTAATTAGCGAGTGTCGAGGCAATAAAATAAACTTTTCATGAAATAATACCACTAAAATAAGAAGCACGTGGTGTAATTATCGCATATCTGTTCGTGGCAAATATCTTAAGATGCAAAAATATTCTGTTTTAACGAGCTCGAAACCTCTGGATTTTTTTTCCTACCTGGCGCAGTTCCAAAAATCTAGTTAATTGTCAAAATTTTAAATTCTGGCTTAAAAGTATGTCGTAAATGCGTATTTTAGTTGGTTATGAAGTCGGCATTTTGTTACATTTTAGATATTACTTCTGTTTTAATGTTAAGATACATAAAAATACCTTGATTTAGCTTTTTTAAAAAAAAATACCGCCTAGAAGTTCATTGGCAAAAATGCTTAAGAAAGAATTAGAAAAATAATTTTAATAGAGATTTTAAAGTACAAGATTTAAACTTACTTTTAGCAACACTTTTTTTAATATAAAGTAGTACTGACTTTAGAAGATTTATAAATGCGAAGATAAATATAAATGCATTAAGAAGTTATAGGTGTTTAATTTAGGGCTTAGTTAAATTTATATTAATCATTTGTTTTATTTACTTCACTATCTAATGAGATGACACTTTCCAATTAGTATATATTTTCTTATTTTCATAGTCAAATCGAAATCCATTGACTACTTAATTTATGTATGTATTCGAATTAATTTTAGTATTCAATTATAGTCGTTTTGAATCGTTTATTTTTTTTTTTCTTACCACTATCGAAGTTCGATAAATCGGTTGAAAAAATAAAGGAATTTAACGTTTTGTTTATCCCCTCTCCAAGCTTCGACATTACCCCAGCTGGAGGATATTTGGCCCCGACCGATTTAACATGCGCCAGACCCGCTTTAACCTCTGTTCTTTGGTGGTAATGGGTCTCGAACTTGAATCCCTCCAGTTCCGAAGTCGAAACTTTTGGACCAAGATACCGCTGCTGTGTTTATATAGGGGGAAATATCTATTGCAATGCTTTTTGTGTGTTCAATATCTTCTGTGAATCAAATTATATAACTGTAAAAAAAATTCGATTTCAAGATTTTGTCGAATCTTGCTGTTCGACATTTTGATATCACATCTGTATTATGTTTTTTTTTTCATCTATTTGAGAACACGATGATTCAAAAAATGCATTGGACGAGAACGATGAAACTTAGAACGTAGTTTAAACAAAAAAATTCAAAGACTAATATAAAAATTTGGATGCAGTCTTCCAGAAAGAAACCTGTGTCTTCAAATTCAAAAATTTATTGCAGAGTAAAATCATGAAAAAAAACTAATGGTATGTAATCATTACAATATAAAATTATATTCTCTATACAAAACAAAGAAATATAAGAATTTATTCCATTGAAATTAAAAATGAACTCTTCTAATAGACGTAACTATTAAACATAAAATTAAATTTCTAGCTAATGAATGTGTAGGTCGTGTTTACCAAAACATGTTAATTAGTAAATTAATAACTATCGAAGCAAAATGTATAAACATAAATAATATTAATGTCTGAAATAAAGTCAGTAACTAGAATGAATTACCTGTTTAAAATTATGGTTTAATTATTTTTATATTAGATTTTTCCCTATAACCAATGCTGTGCTCATATTTTATAGACTATACAAATATGTTTAAATTTTTATACAATGAAAAATCTAACAAATATACAAGCAAAAAACAAAAAAAGATTAATTTCAAATGAAAATGTTTCTATCAAGTTTTAATTAATAGATAAGGTTAAAAGTATGATTGCCAAACGATTTTAAACAAACATATTTCGAAATCGTTTCCAAAATGTTAATTGCTTTGCAAATAATAAAAGTATTGAGTTTCAAAGGAATTATATTTTCAAAACAATATCGAACACGATCGCCATTTAAAATTTGTTTATCAATCCAATTGTTGTTGTCGAAATTATTGTTGACGCAATTTCATTATCCTTAAAAGAATAAAACATTTTCCTATTTAGCTCATTCTTAATTTTTTTTAACTTTGGATTCATTGAATTGAAGTTAGAGAAATTTGTTTCTAAAAGTAAAAAGAATGTTGAGAAGAGTTGGATTTCAGACGAGACAATAAATAAAATGATTCAGACATAAACTAAAAATAAATATTTTATTTTATACATCTATTTTAGAAACATTGAAAGGATTTAAGGTGGCCTTAAAGCAGATATCTAAAGAAGTGGATGTCTGCCTTTTTCATTTACTTTTTGAAAAAACGAAAATAAAGAACATTTTCCTGCCAGGAAAGCCGACTTTACATTTCATGTCAGGAAATTGCTTTATATGTGAAGAGTATTACTGAACTAATTTATACAAGTTGAAGAACGAAAATTACAGCTCTTCAAAGCATGTACCAAGAGGTGTTGATTTTACTAAAACAGGGTTTACTAAAAAGATGAAAGAGCAAATTCTTACATATTTAATCATATTGTAAATTCCGATTTTTAGTGGACTCAGGTGATTTTACGGATTTGAACTATTTGTAAAATTGAACTTTTTCTATGAATAATAAATATTTACGTTTCGAATGAAAAAGAAAAAGAACTAGAAGAAAGCGTTTTTGATTATTAGAGTGCAAAGGTCCCTGTTAATTCCCTAAAGGTCCCTATTATTCTTCAAAGTAGAATTATGTTTTTTTGTAGAATATTGACTTTCCTAAACAAAACACAAAAAAAATCGAAAATTATGAAAATGTTAAATTTAGCTATGTAAATGCAATTGTGAAAACAATTCACAATTTTTCAATCAAATAATAAAAATTAAGATTAAAGTACCTTAATTGTATATTAATAACATGCCAATTATGAATGTATTTTGTATTAATAGATCTTGTAATAATTCATCATTATTTTGAATACATGTATTATATGCATCATTTATATAGTGTGTTTGGATTCTTAAAATGCCAATTATGAATGCACCAGAATTAATGCATCATGAAATCAAGCACCCTTATGAGTACATGTATTATCACGTACGTCGCATATTGTTTGGATTCATAAAACGTCAATTATGAATGCATCATGTATTCATGAAATCCTGCCTCATTATTTATGAATGCATCATATATTATATTATCATGTACGTCATTTATATATTAAGTTTGCATCAATAAAACATCAATTGTGAATGCGTCGTGCATTAATACATAATGTAATCATGCATCATTATTTATGAATACATCGTTCGTTATCATGCACGTCATTTATACATTGTTTTCATTCATTAAACGATAATTATAAATGCATCATACATTAATACATAATCTAATCACGCATCATTATTCATAAATATGTTATGCACGTCACTTATATATTACATTTGGATTCATAAAACATCAATAATGAATGAATCATGTGATCATGCATCACTATTTTTGAATACATGTATTATCCTACACGTCATGTATATGTTAAGTTTGGATTCATTAAACGTTAAGTTAAAATTTTTAAAACGCTTATTTCGTCTTATGATAAACACCCTCAGCAGTGTCCTAGGTATTGAGTTCCCTGAACCGCCGATGGCTATTTTGACAACAACTGACACGCCAGTGACCTAATAGCCCTATGACACAAATAACAACTATCCCTCAACTTTCATTGGACAAACATCACAATGTATTTCACTGCAGAATCCCGACCCGCTCCAAATCAAATCCTGCTGCTCCACCACATAGTAATCAGATTCCAAGCCTGCAATCCTCATCCAAACGGCGGACAATATATTTAATGGAAAATCCATTAAAAGCCATGAAGCGCCATTTGAAAGATCGCCGCTGACAGACGGACAGACAGATCTAGTCTGCCGCGAAGAAAAATATTTAAAAGAGGGGGCCAATGATTTAAAACATTAAAGCTGGAGCTTTCATCCTTGCGTCTGCACTGTTGATGGATATTTAGAAAGGATTAATTGCCATTCAACGGCGGAGTATTTTAACGGATGCCCAGTAATTGTCGAGTGCTTGATTTGTCGATTTCTATTCCGTTATCGAGAGCATCTTTATTTGGAGTCATTAATAAGTTTTAGACGGAAGGCAGTTGGGGAACGATGCGTTCGCCAATAATTGGAAATAGGTTCGCGCATTTGGGAATCCATTACTTATTGTTCAGACTGGAGGACTCACTTCAGGTCCTGTGGATATCTATGGAGATGGATTGTTATTAATATTTCACGTTCATTAGCGGATGAATTGGAATTTTTAATGAAGGGAAGAAAAGGACGAAATAATCATCACGGACACAAAGCTGCGGTATTGATTGGAGAGAAATGCTCTGTTTGTGCTGGGGTGTTATGAAAGAATGATGTAATAGCGCCTAACGAAGCTTTGAATTAAGAGTGTGTAGTGCAACATAAGGATTGATTCGTTTTCACTTCCAAACAAATGAAAGCGACAAGCTGCCTTTGGAAAGCAGAAATTTTGCATTCGGTATTTGCCTTAATGAGATGAATGAACAAGATCTGAGTGCCTAACATGTTAAAACTAACAAGATGAGATTTAATTTTGAGATGGGTTTCAATTTTTGAAGTTTTACATTAATATTTAATATGGAATTACGCAAAATTGTTTTCGGGACAATCTTTGGAAGATTGTCCCGAATCAAGGTCAGATTGCTGAGCTGTTATCTAACACTCAAAACATTTGCACCACACTAGGCCAGAGAATTCTAACCTATTGGAGTTTACAGGGTTTGTAACATCTAATATTGACAGATTCTGTTAAAACACGCTGAGTATTTTTATGTATAACATGCATTCCTCGTCATAGTTTAATTATCCACGTGTTATATCTAAATATTGATATGCAGCATATATGCAGCATTGAGAATATTCAATACTGCATAATTTGTGGGACACACAGTGCATATATTAAGCTCGCTTGTACGTATGATCTTGAATCATCAGCTCTTGTAGCAAGATTTAGAGATTTGTTGTTGATGTTGTTACTTTACAAGCTAGTTGACAAACTGTCGGTGATTGAAGCAGAGGATGCATTAGCCTTTAAAGGCAAAGTAACTGAGAACCCGAGAGCCGAGTCTGACTTCTATCTCATATGTAGATAACACTAATTCATTTGTTTGCACAACTCCCTTTTTTGCAGGAGGGGCGCAATCACATACCTCACAGATAGAACTCAAACTGAAGAGCAGCCAGATCTGAACCAAGACTCGAACACGGGAAGCCTAGATAACTGGGAAGACGTGCTACACTTAGGATGCCTGCAAGCTTTACATGAACATCTTAATTTGAAGTTACGGAAAGGGGTTTTTGAGGTAATCCTTAGAACTCTAAATCAAGGTGAACTTGCTGCATTAAATCCAAGTGTACATGGCATTTTTCTTTGGAAATAAATCTTAAATTCCCAATCTCTTATAGTCAGATTTTGAATGTAATCACACATGAATGTTAAAAATTAGTGCTTCAGAAATGTAAAGACTATTTTTAAAATCTGAAATTGATTTCGCTGTGGTAAATTTTGAAATATAAATTGTAGGCTATTTAAATATTTACAAATACTATGAAAATGACTTTTTTTTTCAGTATTGTCATATTTTTTTCACAGATTATATAATATTCAATTTTTTTGGCCCATTTTCAATATAGATACAAAGAAAGATAGAAATTATTTAATATAGATAAAAATGAAGATAGAAATTATTTTATGTACATAGAAATGAAGATAGAAATTATTACACATTTAGAGGCAGCAACGAAACCTAGAAGAACGAAGGTTATGTCTTCTGAGTTTCCAACATAAAATCATTAAATAGTTATTTAATTCAATAATAATAATTTTTATAAAATAAATATCTGAAAACCCATAAATCAAATTATAACATAACTATGTCTAAAATACTGAGTTTCAATCCAATCTCTTCTAAAGCATTTTCTCCAAAACTTTTTAAAGAGGGAGCTACTTAATTTTAATTTCAGGTTAGAAACCATTTTACATCTAAGATAAGGCTATACTTCAGGTCATTTCGTCACTCTTTTAAACCTCAGTGCCAGTCTCAGCTTCGTGACCATTTATTTACATGGACAGTGCAGCACTTTTTGTAAAATTCATAAAGGTATCCTATTATGACTTTCAAATCCCAAAACCATTTATATCTAAGTTACATAATCCTATAACCATTCTAAATCGAAATTTATATATGTATATATAGACTCATTTAATGTTTCAGGCATAATCGTGGCTGTAGACAACAAAGACACTTTCAATTTTTAACTTCGTCTTATTTTCATTCCGGGATGCATGATTTATTTACAAAAGGAGCGGACAAGGCACATACACTCTCAGTGAGGCACATAAACAAAAGGTAAAAGAGAGGGGAAATAATGTCCTCAATGCTTACATACATTGAGATTCCGATAGGGATTTCTCTGCTCACTCCGATCCAGGTAAGGGAATTATCTTTTAAAAAGAAAGTGGCAGTCGAGACAGTTTTATTTCTTCACTTAGATTATGGGAAATTGTAGGCTTTTAGCCGATTCAGCAATTTTAAAAACTCGTATTGAATTAATTGAACATGAAAAGTGGAATGGGATCAGGATATAAGAGAATTTTTTAAAAGGAAGTTAATTTGAGCTGAAAACAAACTCTGGAAATTCATTAGAATTGATATCAGATTTTAAAATATCATTATTTATATGAACATAAATTTTTCTCATCAAAACGTCATAAGAATCATTACAAAAGGTGATATTTCTTTTAAAGAATCAAAATTATTGTGAATTCAAATATTCAATCAAAATATATTTGAATAAAAATGGGGACCATATTTTAATACAACATATATGTACTCAAAAAAGGAATGTCATATTCAGTGCATATCAGTTTTACTCCTGAATGTTTGTCATTTCAATCCCAAACTTCCATACAAAACTTTACTAAAAGGAATATTGATAAAAAAAAAACACAGAAAGAGAAAAAACAACGAAATCCAATTGGGAACGAAAATCATGGATGAGTTCCAAGATTAAGCGAATTCCACATTGCGTGATTCCGAAAATTTAATAAATAGATAAACAAAAAACAACAACCGAAAGTACAATAGCAACTTCCAAAACGGGAACGAATTAAAAGTATCTGCCCCTCGGCCTCCAAACAATCTGAACCTCCAGCTTTCAGTTTGTATCGTTTCTATCATTAGCCGTGAAGTATCTCTTGAGTTTTCGCCAGCAATATTTCAACATTCCGAATTCCAGTCCATTAATAACAACTGCAAATTCTCTCTTGCAGTAGTCGGAGGATGATGGCTGTCTCTAGGAAATAGGACCATTTCTCGTGATGACTTAGGAGAGATTTAAAAGATGCGAGCAAAAGCGAATCACTAAGTAGCTGCCACTGGCGTGAAAATGGCTTTGTTTGTTATCATTATCTTCGTGCTTCAAGGAGCCGCCTTATCACTTTCTGGTAATGAAGCAGTTCTTTCACTTTCAGGATGATGGAGGGCTGCTGCCTTTGATTGTTGGTAATTTTCCAAAAGGTGGAGCCTAATAAGAGCTGTTTAATTACGATGGAACACTCATTTAAGATGTGTTGCAACTGATTTTTATGTGCTTTGTTTGAAACCCCTTTTTGGCAACAGTGCAAATTTGTCGTTTAAGTAATTGGGGAGCTGTTGGACAATGCCTTGTTGAATTTAAATATTAATTTGATACTGGAAAAAAAAACAGGAATTTTTAAAGATTTAGAAATTTGATGATTATTTAATAGCTTGTATTTGGAAATAAAGTCTATTATCTATAGTAAGGGTTGAAATGATGTTAGTCAACTAACGCATTCCCATAGATCGGATAGGTTAAGATTTCAAATATATTTAGATTTAAATGTTATACATAGCATTATTATTATGATTAAATTTTGTTTAAATTAAAGAAAAGTATAATGTAGAAAAAGTTATGAGAGTAGCATCGCTATTTTTTTGAACAAACAGAAATGAAATTATCAAAAAAAAACATTAATCTCAAATTTCTCATTAAAGATATTCCTATCATTGCCTTGCAATAAATCCCTTACTAAACGTACTGTTGTTTTTGTGGTACATACAATATTATTTTGTTTTACACCCAAAATTATTGCCATAAAATACATTACACAGTGTGCTATAGGTAAGTAAATAACTCTTAAACTTATCTTTTTCTTTTTGTGCCGCCAAACTTTGAATATATATATATATATATATATATATATATATATAATCAATTCTTACTTGGATCAACTAAGAAAATGATATTTTAGTTAATTTTATTAAATAATTATCAAAAAAAATTATTAAGCGTCAAAAAATGATAGATTATCGCAAAAATTGAACTCACATTCTTCACCTTTTCATTAAAAATACTGAAATCCTTGCATTTTGCCAATTGAGGTTCTGCTTGTTGATTTTCATAGCAAATAGCTAAAACTCCATTTAAAATATTAAATATTAATTTAATTTAATGAACGAATTTAATATTTAAAAAAACTACATTAACATCAATTGTCATCCACTACAAGTTTGAAAAAATGTATTTGAACGCCAGTGCATGAATAATAAGTATTTTACTAACGATTGAAAAGTTGAACAATTTATATAAATAAATATATACAGATATAGCTGGAATATTAACTAATAGTAGGCATTAAAAAAGGTTGAGGATAATATATATACTTATAACCACAACGCTCATCATTTTTCCCAAATTTCGCTTCATACTTCATACTCTATACAAAATAAAGTCGAAAAGTTGAGATTATCTCGAGTATGAAACGAAATTTGTCGAAAAATGTCGAGCTTTATGGTTATCATGAACCAGTCTTTATAAAATTTAATGTCATCAAGCCCACTTCCGTAAAGTATTATATTAAACTAACATTCTAAACATTCGCAAACTCTCCACCCTCCCTATTTTGCTAATTTCATAGTTTTCCTTTGTGGAATCGTCTTTCACCATTCCCAATTAGATCCACCACCATTAATCAGCAGTCTTAATGCTTCTTGACACAATATATCTCGCCACGAATCCTTGACCACAGTGGATCTATTTTCGGCTAATTCCCCTATAATTGCTCGTAGATGCCGACCGCGCTGTTTGCCGGCGATAGGAATCCATGAAGGCCTCATTTAGTAATGCGTTTATATCGATAGGGAACCTCTGAGGAGGGGGCATCAATAATTCGCCCGCGCAGTATCTAAATAAGTAATCGCTTTGCAATTACCGTCAAGCATCTTTACCGAGTTGAGCCGTCGTTAAGATGGTCAAGGATAGTGTCTTATAAATCCCCCGAAGTATCTGGTGACATTCCTCGGAGAGATGTTGAAACAGGTGGTATAATCTTACAGATCAGAATCAAGACTATCCGTGGATTATTTAGGTTAAAAAGACATTGGTATTTATAGAGGGATGATTCCCAACTTCTAATTTCTGCATAAGGGGGAGGATGTGTAGAAAATATTATATGATGAGGAATTCCCTGAAACTTCAAGTTTTGATAGCTCTATTTGATAATGCAATGAAAAAAGCAGCATGCAATTAAATATTCTGGATATGATTCAATTATAGTGTAAAATTATTTATTCAATGCAATTAAATTATTTTGAATATTATTTATTAATTCTGTACACAAAATCATTATTAGTAGCAATAGTGTTTATTTCAACGTCACTTTCTTTTATAGTCTCTAAGACTTGTAAGGATAGGAGATGAGTAAGAAGGGCCATTCATTATTTTCAATGAATTCTGAACTCGATATGCTTCTGATAAAAAAAATTGGCACCAAAATTAGATAAACAATATTACACTGATTATAAAAATATAACGTCAATTTCTTTGAAAATATGAATTTTTCATTTTCAATTACACTGTTTATTATTTTATTTCTATTCGTTTCGTATTTTGTTTTTCTGTTTTATCGACTTTTAAAAATTGGTTCATCACATAATCGTCATATGTGAATTTATTTTCCCATTTATGTTTCGAAATTCAACATTTGTTTTACAAAAGCTAAAATATTTTTGTAGAGCATTTTTCGCAATGTTTTTTTTTTTTTAATATAATAAACTCAGACTATGTTTGTAAATTTCAAAGAATTTTTAAATTCACTGAATGAAAGGACTAAAACTCACAAAGAAAGTTATTAAAGCGATTAAAATATTATATATAATATTCTTGATAGATATGTGAAAATCTATTAAGAATTTTTAAAATATTGGAAATCATTTATTTGCAACTATATTGTTTCAATTTTCATTTGAGAGTCTACAGCACTTTTAGACTTTAGAATTATTTATAATATTATTTGTTTGACGAAAACCTACTGATTTTTTTTTTGATATTGCTTATTTGTTTGTGTAAGTAAATTAGTTTAAAGATATAGTCAAAAACGTCAAGGTCACTATTGACTTTTCACTTAGAAACGTTTACTTTAAATCCGTTTTTTTTTTAATAGTATATTTTCTGAGCTTGTGCGTAGAATTAAACAAAAATATTTCATCATATCAATATGAAATTTTCAATCCATGCTTATACACACCTAACAAAGGAAATCATTCAAAATCAAAGCATTATTATGTATTTTTCACAATGCTTTTATATACTAAAACTGTTTTTGAAAACGCCTTATTGTGTTATTATCAACTTATGTTCTTTGGGGATAAATTAAAGCAGTATTAGCTAATGTTAGTTGTTCTTTTTCTGAAAAACTTTGCGAGCGACCAAATTCTGTTTCCGACATTTTATATGGAACGTATTCTTTCATATATATTTTAAATAATTAACATTTTTCTCTGAAATAATTCCTATTAATTAAAATTCCTAATCACAGAATAAAATGTATTATAAAACGTGACAAAAATCTATTACGCTTAAGAATTTTTTTTGTTACGTTAGGTAAAATCGCATCATACCCATTTTAGAGCTCTGCTTACACTTTTAATACCCCTTTAAGACACCAAACTATATTTTGTATCTAAATAAACTCCATTCATTAAAGCTTGTACTTTTGCTAAAATATAAGGAAAGTTTTCAGCTTTCAGAAATAGTTTACAAAACATTTTTCGAGTATCCTAACAAGAATCTAACATTAAGTCCCGATTTACTAATTTCATACTTTTCTTTCACGAAAGTATCTTTTGCAAGGCTCAATAAGAAACACCACTATTAATCTGGAGCTTTAATGCGTTTTGAGACGAGCCAGCTTGCCGACAACCCTTGGCCACACTGAATCAATCCTCAGTTAATTCCCCTGTAATTGCTCGGAGACGTCGATCACTCTGTTTGCTGAGGTTGGAGTCCATGAAGACTTCATTTAGAAATACGTTTATATCGGTAGGGAACCTCTGAGAAGGTGACATCAATAATTTGCTTTTTGATTACAATCCAGCAGGTTCAGGAAGCTGGGATGTCACTGAAGTGGTCAAGGATAACCTCTTACAAATCCCTCATGTGTCCTGCAAGAATCCGCAGAGACACGTGGAGCGATGTGCTGTAATCTTATAAATCAGGGACAAATTACCATTCGAAATATTTTGCTAAAGAAGGCATTAGTAACTAACTATTTCAAAACAAAAGGTACTCATAAAACAAAAGAGAATGTATAACTAGTAGTAGAATGTAAAACAAAAAGGTTCCACACAAATTAATCATAACTTTAAAAAAATTTCTTTCTTCTCCGAAATTCTATCATAAATAGCTCTGTTTTGTTTTATGGGTTCCTCTTTTTCCTAAGTAGTTAATTACTAACAAAGCAAAATATTTCGAATGGTAACTTGCCGGTACCTTTTTGTTTGCTAATCAAGAATTTTCAAAAAATTATTATATCTTCCATAAGGATACGTAGGTACAGAATCTATTGATACTCCCTTACACATCTACCGTCTCGGAAATTTTAAATGAAACGGCTATACAATATAAAGGACAGAACTTTCTTCATGATCCCTATACGTAAACGCCTTATCAACGAGATGGTGCAACGCACTAAATTATGTTCTTAGGACATAAAAACTCATATGACAGTTTACGTAATTGAGCTATACAAATTCAAATTACAGTCTACGTTATTGAACCATAAAAATTCAAATTATAGTCTATATTATTGAGATATTAAAATTCAAATTACAATCTATGCTCTTGAGCCATATATTAAAGTGTATAAAACCTTTATTTTCGACATTTTTGCAACAGAAAAGATATCGCATATTTAATGGACAATTTATAGACAACATCAGAAAATAAACGGAGTCATTGGTTTCATGTCTCTGAACCAGCTTTTAATTTGAGTAATGAGAAAAGTATAAGGAAATATTCTTAAAATAATATTTTAAAATATTATATTCTTCATTTTTGTTTGTTAGTTTTAAGTTATTAACATTAGTTTAATTTCTTAATATCTTGACCAAATAAACACTCCTTAAAATATTGTTTTGGTTTTTTTTATATCACATCTTTCCAATATTTAATATTATAACATGTTAACATTTTTAATATTTTATTTAATTATATTTTATTAATATTTTAATATTTTTTGTAACTACATGATTTCCAGAATATGTTGCGATTCAAAAAAAAATTCCAGAACTGTTTACAAAAGACAAAAAAAGATGAAAGAAAGAAAAATAACAATGGAATCCTTTTGACTCTGTATCTCACCGTGTGAGGAAATTCATGTCTCAGTTACGGGTTAATAGCTGCAGTTCTTGGATTTAATGAGCTAATATACCTTCATTATTGTATTTATATCAATTAACGTTTCATCCCTTATCACAAATATCACAGCAGCAAGTGCCATAATTCTTTTAATATATATTTTTATTTAATAAGCACCTATAAAACTATCCAATTAACTTGCGTTTGTTATAAGTCTATCGAGTCATTCATAAAAGTCAATATTGATAAACAATTTGTGAACTGTTTATAAATATTGCAGATTTGCATTATCATTTTTTTTAGTTGAAACGAGTAGTTTCTTTTACTTAAAAAATAAATATAAAAGTCCACACCATCTATCCCTTTCAATATCAGCTTAGAATTCTGTTTCTGCGGAAATCCATACAAGTCACCCTTGTTCTTAAAGACAGTTTTATATGTGTGCTATAATTGTAAAACTTTATTACCCGAACACCCACTCATAAACCTCATTCTTCCGCCCAATCAAAAAACACACCAACTCCTTTCTTAACACACCTCTCAAACTTTCCCCATATTTTTCTCCCAAAGATTGTCGCGACTCCTGAATTCAAAGGGAACTAATCCAAGAAACAGAGAGAAAACAATAAAAAAAAAGTAAAAATCCTCTGAGATATATCACGACTTCACACCCTACAGAACTCAACCGATAATTTCTAGGGCCACTGTGCGAAAATTCTTACACCCCTCTCTCCCAACCTTCGCCAACCAACCACTCCGACACCTAAAAACCTCAGCGCAGAAATATAATTTAATCGATGAAATGCATTGTGTTGTAACCGACGATATATATCGACTAAGAAAGTGTCGGCGTCTCTTGAATCGATATGGAACTAGCTGGAATCGATTGCCTATCGATGTAGCGGGCAGCATTGTGTTGAAAAAGCCCCCCTCCTTCAATTCTTTTGCCTTGGCAAGACCAGGCAGTTTGGAATGATGGAGTGAATGAGAGAGATTTTGATTTGGAAAAGTGTTTCAGATGAACTTTCTTTGCTGGAATGGGCCTTTAGGAGAGTAAAGTGGTTGCACCATCCTTCTGTCGTCCCTTATCTGGCATTCCTGCCCCCTCCAACCCCCAAGTTTCCATTTAGTGGAGTTCTTAACCCCAGAGTGCGGAAATTGTCCTATTTAGAGGAAAGTGATTTCCGTTGAAACTGGGAAATGGGCAAAAAGGGAAATGATGTTTGCGTCCTTTATATAATTTCAGTCAATTTGGAGATTCTTTTCCCCTTGTATAATATTCAGATGGAGAGAATGAGAGGAACGTGGTGCCATTTTTTTTTTTTTTCATTCTATGCAGGGTAACCATTAGACAATCTGAGGCGTTTAGTGCTCCATTTAAAAAGCTTATTCGGTACAAAAAAATTTAAAACTGAAATCTGCTATCGCAAATTTTATGTTACCATGTGAAAACATTATTATTTTTTAAGCCATTGTTCGTCTTAAATAACTTAAGCTTTTAAACAGTTTAAGCTGATCTGAAACAATCGTATGATTATTAGATTACGCATGCGTCGATATTTAAAAAATGATTTTCTTTCCATCTCAAGATAGTTTGAGGTCCAAAACTTTATCTCGATTTTTGTGTCGAAAATTCGGTTTAAATTGGTTTGGAGTGATCACGTGATTATTGTATTGCACAATTATCAACTTTTAGAAAAACTACGTCCCTCTCCCGCTAATCTCAAAATCTTTCAAACTCCAAAACTTGCTTTGCCAGTAAGAAAAATTGAAAAGGAAATCTTCAAAACATTAGTGTTATCACTGAAATGTATCTACACACAAACAGACACAATTTTAGATATCTACCCTCTGCTCGTGCTGATTACCGTTATTTATGAATGCTTCTTGGGCGATAACTTCATACGATTCTGCCCATTGTTGGCCAAGCAGGAGAATCGGGTACATGGAGGACAATAGCACCGTTGCAACTTTCTTTTGGCGATAAGTAGCCGAATGTGGCATCTTCTTTTTCGTTTTGCAATAACTCTACAAGCGAAAAATGGATGTCTCTAAAGCGATAATTCGCCAGTTTCCTACTACATTTTGGAATAAATGCACTGATTAGTGTGGGAGTCAAAAATTGATCTTTTGTTGAATTACTTCCCCACTCAAAGAATTTAACTTTCATCGGACAGGGAATAAAGGTCATCAAAGGAATGATAAGGAAATAGGACCGGACTAAACAATGAATAACCGTTGAAAGCAGTAAAATTCTTCCATTGTAGAATCGAAAATTAACCCTTTTTTCATTTAATTATTTCGTCATCGCTTCTTGATTTAAGAAGCCTTGAGCTATGCTTTCTGGGTTTGATTTAGTGCACTGATTTGATTTTTTAAATATTATTTAAGTTCGTATTTATTCCATCTATATGCTTTTCACCAATTTCTCATGGATTCATCTTTCACCACTAAGGTTACTAGATCTCAAATTCCCATTTCCTACCCTATTTCATGTATGGAGGAAAATCGAACAACATCATTCGTTAGCACCGCCGCCCAATCTGTGACGAGATGTGACGTCAACATAAATGAACTTCAAAGTAGTTGTGATTCGTACTGCTGTTATTAATTGTATATCGTAATTTCTGAACAAATTTGTCGTGTTTTGTCACGCGGTCTCTCTCTTTCTCTCTCTATATATATATACATATATATATAATATTTCTTGTAAGATAAGTATCTCCCGATTATTTCTGAAAAGCGGCTCGGTTAATTACTAATTAATTAAATAATATTTGTATTTTGAAAAATTAACTGCTTTTTTTTCTTGTGATAACGAGTTTTTAGCATTTGCAATTGTTTAAAATCGACCAGGGAATTTAGGACAAGATGCGGAATACAAATGCATAGATACGATTTTAATTTAAATTAAGGTAATATTTTGTAAATCTGCGCCATATTGAAATGCTTCTTTTAAATGTTATTAAATGGAAACTATTAACTATTTTAAATGCTATAAAATGGAAAATCATAATGAAAAATATAGATGGAAAACACCAAAGTATGCTTAACTAAGATATATAACTATATCGCAAAGATTTAAAACGAATTCATTCAGTTTATGTGATCTAATTATAAGAAGCATCAAACCCAATTTTGGCCGAAAATCTGAACGATAGCAAACATGAAGTAAGTCACGCTCTCGTCACAGAGTGAGCGGCGGTGCGGAAGAATGATGTTGCTCCATTTGCCTCCATACATGAAATAGGGTAGGGAATGGGATTATCTTACTAGGTCTGCTTTGAGAACGAAGGACTTCAGGTTTTAAACTTGATAAAAAAGATTTTAACTCCAATGCAAGCACTTTAAATCCGGCATCGTATGTACACTCTATAATCCGGACCGCGCGCACTTCTGCTAAACAGATGAGGAACTTGGTGAAAGAAATCAGAAATCTCAACTGAGGAAATTTTTATCATCTGATCACAGTTCAAAATTATGAAATGTCAAATGGCCTACATTTACTTTCAGCTATGATATTAATGCAACTAAATTGAATTCAATTAATTATAATTATATAAAAAAAATCTTAACAAATTTCTTTCAAAATGCTCATTATATTTAAATTATTGTGACACAAGATTAAAAACCTTAGAAATAGTCAGATTTATTTTAGACAATCGTTGATATTTTGTTAATTCCATTTATTCACTAATCAAAATCATTTTCAGATTAAATAAATACGGTTGTTAGTAACATTAAATGTGTAAATAAAAATAATAATAAAAATGGAAAAAATTGGACATTTTTCAGGACGATAGGAAAACTATAAAAGTGATTGTGGCTTCTAGCAGTTATTGAAACCAATGAGTTCCGCAATTTTCGAAGATCTGTGAAAGTAAGTAAAAATCATCGAAATCATTGCCAACTAATTTGATGAAAAAAATTCTAAATATATTCCAAATAACATGGTAAATATAATTCGATTAAAAAAAAAGTTAATTATAAATTGGAAACCAATTCCAAACTATGGTTGTTCCGCCATGTAGGTCATTATGAACCATGAAAGGAAGCCAGAGGACCCCTGATTTCTGTGATATTTCTTTAATGATCATATTTCACACAAAAAGCAAAGACATTAACCACCCACCTCAACAGAACAGCAACTCATCTCATTTTAATAACAAACGCAATGCACTATGGGACGCTTATCTAATCAAAAAATGTCATCTATTATCCAAAATAGAAGATAGAGTAATGCAACTGATACATGTTGAATGATTTTTTCTAAGTTCCTTATGGTTATTTAAATAGATACAGAAAAACTGAATGTTTTTCACTATTGCTAAAAAACGTTCAGTTAGTTCTTATACCATAGAGACGAAACTTTTTTATTAGAAGTAAACATTCATTTGGCTCTTAAGTTATTTAAGCTCTTAGCTACATTTTTTTAAATGTTTTTTTTTTCAAGTGCCAATTTGGAAGCAAACTGGAGCATCACTTAAGAAAACAAGACAAGTTTAGAACTCAAAACTAAGGCAACATCTGCAATTCAAATATCCTTATCTGTGTTTTACTAGCTGAACTTAAACCGTTCTTATGGACCAAAAACAACCCTTATTTTCTACTTTAATCAGTCATTTAAAAGTTAAAAAAAATGACGGAGAAAATGTTTGCGGTTTAACAAAAAGCAGACGATTTTTAAACTCCACTTTTCTCCCATCGCTTATTTTTAACCCTTTTTATTTTTAAAGGGGAAAAAAATAATATTTTCTACATTTTTAAAGAAGCAAAGCTTCAGTTTTTTTTTCGTACACACACACATATATATATAAATATATATTTCTTCTTTATATCAATCCGTCTGGGGTTCTTGTTTTGATATCGGAGTCAGAGAGGAAATAGAAAATTGCATTACTGCAAAGGAGAAACTTCCAATAGAAGATGAAAATGTACTTAAATATAAAACAAAATAAAATTTCCAATTTTTTTTTCATCAAAAAGGCGAAGATAAGAAAATAAGTCAACTTTTGAAGGTGCCGAAATAAAATTATTTCAAGTTTTTATACATTTTTTTTTTCAATACTTTTCTAAAAGTGGGTTCTGCTTCCAATACGGAGCCATTTTTTTTTTTGCAAAGTTATTAGCATATCATCAAATACACTTTTTTTAAAGGTAAATTCAATTTTTTGCGATTTATAACACGTTAAAAAAAACCGATGTTTTAGGATCAATTTAGGAATATTTTTTCCCTTCTTTTTTGTGTGCATTTAAAAATAAGTTGAAAGCATTGTAAAAATATTACTGTAAAGTAGTGAACAGAATTTTAAATCTGGAATATTTCACACACATTCTTGGACTATAATGGTTTTTTATCAAATGCATTTTGACAAAAAATGCTACGCGATTCTAATTATTAAGGATGCTATTTTAGGAAGTTATTTAATTTTGTGCATTTGCATCTCAATGGAAGTTTTGAACATTGGTACATCAGAGTTTCGTGAAAATTCTTAAGTGAAAAATACGTCAAGGTTTACCATTTCTTCAATGAAAATTAATGCTATTTGTTTAGTACTCTTCTGAAAAGTCATAGTAATTTTCTATATCTGCGTTTTTGAAATTCTGATAAAGATTGTTTATTAATACCATAAACAAGTGGACGGTGAATTGAATGATAATAGATCTTAGACTTTTTGTTTAGTAGCCGAGGAAAATAACCATTAGACAATTTACATGTCCAAATTTTCTACCAAATTTTAAGTGAAAATTTTCTAATTTTCACTTAAAATGTAAATTTCAGTTTGATAAACGGAATATTTTAATAAAAATTTATAATGAATTAAGTTTTTTTATAACTATAGGAATCAGAGTAGAATATATCAATCTTGTTTATATTTCTAGGGGATATTTTTCATAATTTAAATCATAGTTAAGATGATTATTCATTAAAAGATTCTCTCTTCAACAAGAAATTCATCACACCAAAATAAGAAAGTTTCAAGAAAGTTTCAATCTAGTTATATTGCATTAAAGCGTAGACTAAATGCACTTTGAGAAACAAACAAAGAAAAAAACTGATCATTATATATTTGCTTAGTTAAATCGCAAAAGCAAGCACATTTCAAAAAGTACATTAAAAGCATCTTCTAAGCAGAAATGTACTCCTTAGGAAAAATAAATCCCTTACATTATCATCTTAATACCAAGAATAGAACAAAAGCAAAACAAAATGATGGTCTGAAATTATTTTATTTAGTTCCGAAAACGAAGAAAATCTGAAAGTAAAGTGGATTCACCGTTACATTTTAATAATTTTCAATTCTTTTTCGACTACCTAATAGGAAAAATATTGTATAGCAAAACAAATTGATATCAGGAAAAGGATATTTTCTTGTGTTTTAAAATGAATTTTGGAATAGATTTTCGAAGATTATCTCAAAACAAACCATCAAATTTCGATTAAATATTTGTCTTATTAAAAGTATTTTTATGTTACAAAGTATAATAAAAAAATTTATTAATTCATTACAAATAAGAAAATCTCTGTACAGCAAAATCATTTTTTTTCGTTTAAAAAGATAGATATTTTTTTTAATTCTAAAATTATTTATGTGCTATAACAGTTTCTGAAATTATCGCCGGTAAAAAGATTTCGATTATTGTTTTTCTTATGAAACGTTTAACCATAATTTCAAAAATAATTTTTACACATTTGGACTCTCCAAAATCTATATGTGCTGATATTTATAGTTCCATATGAAACAATCTGGCAATAAGAGTACAGACATATATTCATCCATCTTTATTATTAGAAAAGATAGATTATCCGAAGTATTTAAGCTATAATTACAGCTAATTTTTCAAGAAATTATAATTTAATTTTTTCTATGATGTACATGCTGAAAAATAAATCCAAATATCTATTTTGTTAAAATAATTATTCTAAATTTTAAAGAAAAATGTATTATAATTATTAAATAATGGGATGAAACTAAAAATGTGTTTCAATGTAAACATAACTGATTATTGTTTTATTCAAAACCGAAGCCCCGTAATGCTCGTTTCTTGTAATCGAAAGATGCTTCAATTCACCTTTGCATTCCACAAAGAGAAACTATGAAGAAATTTGATTCCGAACTAGCGATTTTCGACATAAAAAAATCAAAGATTTTACAATTGGAACACTTTGGTTTTTCATAACGGCTTTTGGTTAAATATTTCATGACGTTTTGCTGTAGGGTTTTTGAAGTCTCAAAATATATTAAAGGATATGAGTCATAAGAAGTTAACACTTGAAGAGGCTCAAAGAAAAAAATGGGAATCAAAGCGAAAATATATCGAAAAGTTATATAGCTTTTTGATACCTCCTCTCTTTGTTTGTCATTGAAAAAAATATTTAAAAAAACATATGTTTCCAAAAAATTAACGATTGCGTAACACAGTAGTCATGAAAAAGTTTTAAAGCACGACCAACTTTCAGAAGGAAAAAATAATAACTGGTTAATAATATAAATTAATTAAGACAAATAATTACTTAAAAATAATAATGTCCATACATGTTAATTTAAAATTTTTCATACTACATTTCAGTTTTATACTGGACACTTATTTCCTTTCAAAACCCTTATTAAATGGAAAGAAACGTAGAAGTCTCAAATTATGTCAATAGTATTTTGAAGTAAACATTAATTAGTTAACTGAAAAATAAACCTTCTATGAAAATAAATATGTAAATCAAAAATAATATTTTCAAAATCTGACATTTTAAATGTATGCAATCAAAATGTATTTGTTTACTCTCAATGTTTACTTACCTTTATAAAACTTCAATACATTCCATTTGTATTTCCTACATGATTGAAAAACACAAACAAATTAAACTGCTTGAACAATCTATGTTCAAGTACGTAAATGTTTATTTTTGAACCTGAATTCAATCTTTCCTTATTTGAATGGAAAGAAAATTTGCTTTGTTTACTTCCATTTACCTCCAATAAAAATATTGAAATATTCTTAAGAAGTTTATTTTTTTTCAATATTTTCAACTTGAGGACAATAAAATTGAAACTAAATTTCTATAGCATTAAATTTGAAAAAATACTCTTATCAAAAATAAATAAATATTTCCTAGAATTATACTTTCATTGATAATCAAATATCTGAAATAAACAAATCACATTGGAAAACATATTTATGGAAAACAACTCATATTCTGATATTTTTTTTAAAAAAGGAAAATATTAAATTTCAAAAACTGAAATTCTTTGTATTTTTACATCAAATCTTGTTACGCATAAACGTTTTTAAGAAATCAAAAATAGAAATAAACACTCCTAGGAATCATATTTATTTGAAATTTTATTCAAATAACGATTGGAATATTTTATACGAATATACATATTTCTTTAATTTTTAAATACAGACTTGTTGACGAAAGATTTAAAAATAAGTTTTAAAATTGCATATTTGTTATTTTTTACAGCTATAAGACATTTCAGGGAAATGTATTTATATTTTAGAAGCAAGAGATTGAAAAAATGAAATTAAATATCCTTCCCGTAATTGCAAACATAACATCAGCGCGAATGTATTATTATCAATAATTTATTCTTTTTGTCATATTTCGAAATTGATTGTATAAAATCGCATTTTCTATTTTGATTTCTTATATATAAAGTATAGAGAAATTATTGTAATAATCATAAAGACGAAACTCAAGATTTTGAATTATTTAAAAATTTTATACCTGTCTGAGTTCGATAAACACATTATTGGAAAATCTCTATGTGTCTCTTACCAAAGTAACTCAAAATCGCTTTGAGCTAAACAGTTGAAATTTGGTAGACGGTCTTTACATAAAATGGTCAAATTTCTTTCGATTTTCGAGCAAATTACTTTCAGAGGACGTATGTCCGTCCAGTTGTTCGAATATAAGTCAATATGATAACGACGGAACAAAAAGAAGTGAACCGCTAAAACTCGTTACATTGATTAAACATATATAGCATAGACACCTGTCCTATTCTGTGCCAAATCCAACAAACTATTGACCATCTGCCACTATGCATTTTCAGAAACATGCAAACACGATAACTGCAGAAACCAATGACATAAATATTTCAAAATAAAGATGGAATTTTGTGACTTTAGGAGTAGTTTTGTGCTAAATGTTTGGCTCGAAATGATGACAAGATGGCAAAAGAAATTTGAAGAAGCGAAACAGGTAAATCCACATTAAACACAAAAACGAAAGTTTCTCTCTACCAACTGGAACAGAGCGGATGTCCTTTTCTTCACTGGACACGGACCATTCCCGACATACATGCTAACTCTTGCTAACTCTTTGCAGTAGATGTGGGGCGATAGGATCCCCAATTCACTATGGCACCAAATGTTTACTGTCTTTCTCATGGCTCATGAGAAAGTCAGAAACAAGTCTCGAGAAAGAATGGTACAGGAGAGTTGCATCGAATACCCTTTTACGCGACAAGATCCACTCCATAGTAAATCATATTCACAAATACCAAGAACTCTTCGAGATTACACAATAGCTGAGACCAAAATGCCAGTCGAAATCAGCCGAAATTATAACTTCAAAAATGCTCAAAAGCCCCTTAAAAGTACAGTCTTCAAGAAGGAAAGCAAAACCACAGGACGTAGGACAGGAAGGACGGTACAGATTTCTGACTATACAGTGACTGTTTATTTGCTAATACATGCCATTCAGATTTTCACAATGTAATTTATCAATATTTTCCTTTACAGTCGTGTAGGATTTGACATCGATGGGATTTTCTCTGGAGATTCCTGGATGGTTTGTCGTCTCCTTCTTTCTTTAACAATTTCTCTTTTTCCTTTCTCTCTTTTTTTCTTTCCTTCCTTCCAATATGTGCCCACCCAGCTGGTGAACTTAGAGTTAAGGCACCGAGGCCACAGCATCATGTTATTTTATGTTACATTTTTGCTTCAATCATTTGGAAAAAAACGTTTTTAAGACATAAAATTCGATTTTCGAATAATGTTATCCGGAAGCCAAAGATTAAATGTCCAATAACTCGCCAAATGTTACATGACAGATTTAGTAAAAGAGCTAATTCTCGCATTTTTCAACTATTATATATCAATATCATGTAAGGCATTCACAGGGACAAGATCTTTCATAGAAAGAATGTCAGAAAGTTTTGAAGATATCAGACTGGTTCCAAAATAATAGAAACTGCTTCCACCGATTTTAAAAGCAATTGAAACCCAACTACAGGAGTTTAAAAAAATATGAAAAAAAGAAGTTTTCGCTAGAAGGTTTTGAATAATTGAAGGCAATGAAAAGTCGAAGCTCACAAGTCGCGTAGGCAATGAATAAAGCATAAGCGGCAGTATTCATAAATATTTTTAACCGCATATATTTTTACATGTTTTTACCAGTATGGCATTATTATTATGTACGCTTCTTTGAAAGCAGTATGGGTTTTTGCAAGGTTGAACCGCTTTTGTCAGTATTGCTGTATTATTAAGTAAGCTTCTTTGGCAGAAGATACATTTTTAAAAGGTTGAAGTAGAACTATGACATCATAGCTATCATTTTCATAACATGTAACTTTTTTCAGAAGAAATTAAATAATTTAATTTTCATAATATGATGAAATAAACTTCACTCTAGTTTAATAACAGTTTTGATTAAAGAATTTTCCCTTTCCTCCAATAGGGATATATCACTTCATTCATTCTTAAGTGGGAAACATTGAAGGATTTCACTCCTGCTTTAAGATTAACCCATTATGAAACTGTTTTATGATCTCAGAAATTAACAGTTTGCGTTTCAAAAAATATTGTTTTCCTAAAAATTCTATATAATTTAATAAGTTTAAGAATTTATCGGTAAATAGTTTATAATCACTTAAAAATAATGTTCTCTCATGATAACTTGAAATTTCCGATCGTAAATTACATTTTCACTTTTTTTTAAATTCTAAATTGGTCACTGAAAATTAAAAGCATTAAATGTTATGCAAATCCATTTCAAATAGAAAACGTAAACAAAGTGCGATTTATTGTAACGCAGCCATTTATTTCTGTTCCTCCTTCAAATGCATCATCTCTGCGGAAGATCTTATATCCCTGCTGACACTTCTCCTGTTTACAAATTCTGCGCTATTTTCCGTTTCTAAAACTGTTTGTAGTTGTAAACATAACGCAGATAGACTGCACAAACAATCTAATGTTCACAATAACAGATTTAAATTATAAGGTCAATTTAATTCTTGAATTCATTTTATCGCTTGGCTTTGGCGAGATGGCAGGTGGCTTTTGTTTTGAGTTATTCCATGCCCGGTGTTAAGAGATTTAAATCGTATGAATGCAGGTATTAAATCGCTACTTTCCTCAACAGAACGCAAGCTCGTCAGAGTAATGTTTTCCATTTAAATCTAATAATTTTCTAAGATAAAGCAGCAAGTTACACTTCGATGGGGCAGCTGAAATATGGAAACATCTGTCAAAGTGCTTTGTATTGTTTCAGGCTTACTTATATATTTTTTTGTTACAGTCTTTTTTCAATAAACCGAATTCTATAATCGGGATATCGATATTCACTATCTATTCTGAATTTTACAGAAAAAATACTAATCCTACAGACGTTCGTCAAAAATATAAATCAAATTTGTAATTAATTTTTTTATGTATGAAGTATTTTTTTATTTTCTTACTAATTTTTTTAACAAAATTTTTGTAAATGCCATTTTTTTTGGGATACATTAGTTTAAGAAATGTAGAAAAGTATAAAAGAGAAAGTGAAATTATTGAAATAAAATGGTAAAATAGCAGGAGCTAACTTACAACTAAACTTAGCAGAATTTTGTTTGAGATAGAGGAAAATCTGAATTAGGGAGAGATTAAAGGTGGGTATACACTCGACCAATTATAGAACAGCCTGTAGACAGAGCATGCGCAGAATGGCTGAATACTGCTTCGCGGTCCAGGGCAAGTATTTGTTCCAATAGGAAAGCAATACGCTACTGCATTGTATTTTTTCATACTTCACATGCGTTTGTAGAATTTGGCGATTTTTCAGAGTGAAAAAATGGATCACTCAATATAGATTAATTCCAACTTTCTGATGGGAGGATATTTTTCATTTTATTTGCTATTACTTTTCTATAGGTTTCCCAATTTTTTATGCTGCCCTTTTTTATTTTATAATGTTTCTTTGTATAAATATTCGCCATTTTAAATCTGAAATATAAAATATTTTAACGCGACATCCTAAAAATTAAAAATCTGTCCTAACCTAAATCTAAACCTAAAAAAACCTAAATCTGTCATATGAAATTGTGGCAACTATAAATCAGATTCTTTTTACGTATGCGTCGCCTACGAGCAACCTTTAAATTGGCTAAGTGTAAACCTGGCGTAACGGTGAGAAATCACATAGAAGCTACAGTTGCCTGGTTTCTTAATTGAATTTAGTAGAACGAAAGAGTGAAATGCAGCCAGATCTTGTAAAATTTGATTTATCTATCTTCTAATTTACTAAAACAGACCTTTGTGATATTACGCAATTCTTACGTCACAGCCTCCAAATCATTACAGTCGCTGCATGCAAGTTTTATTATCTGCAACAATATTACGTCACAGGATTCACGAATAAATACATTCTTTTAGATGTTGCAAAATAGGCACGCTAAATAGAATTAACTACATTTCAACGAGACAGGTTTAATTTAAAAAATCATTGAGAACAAAATCTACTCACTGATTAATCATTTGAATGTAATCACAGGCGTTAAAAACGAATTTTCTGTCCGTCCGTACAGAGTAGAGTCTCTCTACTAAATAACTTTTCCATTAATCTGTCACCTTAAATTCTCTTCAATTTCTCGAACTCTACTGAGCTATTATGTCGTGATCCGCAAACCCGTGGGAACCGCAAAACACGTTAACAGTAACTCGATTTCAAAAACTAACGCAAACGACATCCGAAAAGGCAGGTGTTGTTTATTTTCCCGCCACGATCGAAAGTTGCGTTCCATTCCCGCCCTGATGTGTTATTTAGATTTTTTTTTTCGCGTGTTTGCATAAGAAAACAGCATTTTGCGGCCTCAAGTGGTTTGAATGCAGATTTATAAAATTTAAGTGTACAATCAGTGTCAGGTTAGAAGATAATGGAAGCTTTAGAAGCATCCCCAATGTTTTTTTTAAAAATGGCATTGCCTATTTTTCTTTTTGGAATGCATAAGTTTAGAAAAACAGAAACAAACATTTGTAGTTTTATCTTTCAAGACTTTTTTGTTGTTGATGGGAAAATAAATATTTACAATTTAGAAAGTGAAGTAAAGAGAAATAAAAATGATTTCTCTTTTCATTGCTTTCTTGTATACATAGTATAGAGAAAGTATAGTAATTGACGTAATATTCGAATTCCAGATTTTGACGAATCTCCACGTTTGATACCTCCCTGAGTTCGAGAAATAGTTTTTGCAAAATGTCCATCTGTCTCTCTATGATAAAGATAATTAAAAATATTTTAAACTGAAAGGATGACATTTTATATACGTTTTTATACTAATTTGGTTCTTTCTACTACTAAACAAGTTATTTTCTTATTATACTGTTGTAATTAAAAAATGTGAATCTAGGTTGTTTCTCATGTTTCTGTACATGTCTTCAGCCATCCACTTGTGATTAAGGTTTAGTGAAAAAGGTCACGTTTAAGTGTAAGAGATTAATACATTCCAAATTAAAATCTCATTGCTGGATCTCATTAACATTTTCTGACTTTATTTCCTTCAAATAATTTCAGCTAAAAACGTTTACATTAAGAAATTTTTAATGCAATATATAAGTAATAAAAATTTTCCAGTTTAAGTTTTCAAAACTCTTGAACTTATAAAGAAATAATGAAACTACAATGACTGAATTGAGAACACCTGTTCTTAATTTCGAAAATATCATCTGCGCAATTTAGAAGATTATCTGAGTATTTTTAATTCCTTAATCAATAAATATCAATTAATGATAATTAAAATAAGGGTTTTTTTTGCTTTCAACCGGAAGCTACCGGATGATTCGTACAGAAGTCCGGATTAAAACAAAAAAATGAGTTAAGAAAACAAAACTAAATTTTAAAAAAAATCGGAAACACAATTTAAAAAAATAGGAAGTCAGCACTTTCTTTCTGAAACAATTTATTTCATTTTTTACTTTCAGTATATTTGCGTAGCACTCTTTGTTCCTTTTCTTACATTTATTTCTTTGTTTGAAATCTTATTTGAAGAAAAATCTACTTACTAGAAATAACTAATGACAGTTCGCAAATAAAAAAAATGTCTGTAAAGTAAATATCAAATAACAGGAAAAAAAACAGAAACGAACCGGGAATTGACGATACAATTACTAAACTTTTTTGTTACTTTTGTCTAATTTTTTTTTTTTCACTTTCTTTTCAGAGAAAAAGTGGAAATATAAGAATCTGTTACAATGTTATTTGGGCGTAAACAATTAAACATAGTATTTGACTCACTCTTTCTTTATTTGAACTTTTATTTTTAAATAATAAATTGTTTCAAACACATATTTTGTCTGTATCAGCTTTTTTTATCTGGCAACAAATTAACATGATTACGGAAAAATAATGACTTCGTCAGTGTGAGTGTGTCCAATTAAATGAAAGCATTCATAAAAAGCTGTCTATTTTTTTTCTGTAAGTTTATATAGAATTAAATTTTTTTACTAAAAAATGAATACATTTTATGCGCATTACAGAATTAGAAACAACTCGCATTTTTCAATGATCAATTTTTTTAATTAGAAGATAAAATTTACAAAAAAAATTAATTTCATTATTTATTCAAAATGTTTGTACACTCCTAAATAAACTGAACAATTTTGAATAAATTTAATTAAGTCAAGATATTAATACTCTGTTATTTTACATTTTAAACACACTTTAAAATGGATTTAATCAGAAAATATCGTCGTTTTAAACAAGAAACGGAAACATTTATTTTGATTTAATAAATAATAAATGAGAAATAAATAAATTTATTTTATGAAACCTTGCTATGTATTTTATTTGTATATTAGTTTTTGATTGAAAAAATATAACTAATCAGAATCAAATCAGGTATAAGCAGAATTAATTTCATGTTTAAAAGTAGAGTTAATTACACATTCATTTCAGAAAAGATAAAAGCTTATACTTGCATCTTGCTAATGTAATAATGGAAATATCAAATGAAACCTTTATATTAAAATATGACAGTGATTTAATCTTACTTGGAGGATATTATGATGGATTTGAATCAAGGACTCACGATAATGGTTTGGTTTGCTTATATTAATGCTCCATTTTAAATCAACACTAGGGCTATTTAAGAACAAAAAAATGAAATTATTTAAATATGTATGTTACTTTTGAGCAAAACGATATTTTGTACTAAATCTTAGCATTTATTTACAAAACAATTGCTAATGAATGAATGAATGAAAACAAAATAAATTCTTAGAAATGTTCTTTAGAATAAAAATCGCTTCATTATTTTTCCATTTTCTTTGTAACATATCTTACATGTGTAACTATTATCTAAGAATTATATTCAAAAAACTTTTATGAGTAATATATGAACTCACATCTATGAATTTTTTGAATTTTTTTCAACAATATTTACATTAAACAATTATAAATCCATTTCTAGAGCATCCGTCATCAAATTCATAGTTCATTGCATTTTTCATAACATAATAAGTATTAATTATAAATTTATCTTAATTTTTTTTCAGATATGGGGAAACTTGTGCAATAGGATGATGAAAAAAAAAACCCTTTCTTCTGAACATGCATTGAAAGTTTTTAAATACTTATAAATAAGCATCACTTAAATATCAAGTTTTTTTAACCGGGCTTTTAATTGACATGAGACAAAAAGAAGATACTGGAAACTGAAACGTGATTTTTTTGAAACTGCAAAAAATAAAAATTAGAATTTTCAACCCGATTCATGTTTTTAACCTTGTCGGATAACTTAAGTTCAATTCACTTGATAAACTACATAATTAATCATTCTAATAAACATCACTTTGATAAACCACATGATTAATTATTCTAATAAACATCACTTTGATAAACCACATAATTATTTATTCTAATAAATGTCACTTTGATAAACCACGTAATTAATTATTCTAATAAACATCACTTTGGTAAACCACATAATTAGTTATTCTAATAAACATCAATTTGGTAAACCACATAATTATTCTAATAAACATCAATTTGTAAATCCCATAATTAATTATTCTAATAAACATCAATTTGGTAAACCACATAATTAATTATTCTAATAAACATCAGTTTGGTAAACCACATAATTAATTATTCTAATAAACATCACTTTGGTAAAACACATAATTATTTATTCTAATAAATATCACTTTGATAAACCACACAGTTAATTATTCTAATAAACATCACTTTGATAAACCACATAATTAATTATTCTAATGAACATCGCTTTGGTAAATTACATAATTATTCTAATAAACAATTAAACTAATCATTTTAAGACTGAATCAATAATTAATAAACTATGAAATCAAAGGATTATAAATCGATTCATTCTTAACACATAAACAAAGCATAACACAATTCTGAAGATAGAAATATCCATCATTTCGCTTTATATTATTATTTCCAGTTCTTTTTTCCAAATTACGAACCTGTCAAATAAGCCAAAACAAAAACTATAATTTTAAGGAACGTTTCTTGTCAACACTATGCACTTTCCGTGTTGCTTTGACATCTAACAAAATATCTATAACTATCGAAGCCTTTCGATCCAACAATCAAAAAGCTTTTCCCGCCTTGAAATGGATCGAAAAAATCTCAAGACAGCAATTGACATCAACAGCAGAGAAAAGAAGTCCACTTTGAACCAGCGAAGAAGGATATTGAGATCCTACATGCCACCATTTTTTGCTTGCTAAGCTCTTCAGGTCTCTAACACTATATTCGAACACAGAGAAAGTTTCGTATGTATGGATCTCCAACTGATTTCGAAATGCTGTCAATAAAGTAAGACGAAATTTTCAACGTTACACTCTCATGATTTTTTTGGGAGGGAGGGACATTAGAGTTGAAATGAATAAAAAAAAAGGATCCATTACTGTGCAAACATTAAAGAGCTGGATTAAATATATATATCTTCGACGGCTAGAATCTTTATAGTAACATGAGTTAAATAAATTCAATACACTTTGATGAATTACATCTTATCCCGTTATCTCAAAATGCCAAACTATTGTTAAGATAACTTCTTGCTATTGGTCGGTATTAAGAATATCCAGTAACATAGTGAATATATAGTACCAATTTTTATCAATTGAGAGTGTATTACATAAAAGTATTATTTTAAATTATGTTTGCACAACATACAAACAGAATTCTGATCGGTTAAATTTGTGCTTAAAATAGCTTTCTTTGGCGAGAAAACTGAAGAATGTTTTTTAGCGAGAGAACTGTGGAATGTTCTTTGGCAAGAAATAACTAGCTGTCTTCAGTTATTAGTATACTTCCATCAGCAAGAATTGAATGAATTCAACAAATTTTGATGAATTAGATATATTTATGTTGTTGCAATGACATTTGAACAGTAATAAAAAGAATCCATTGCTGCAAAAATGAAATTGCTGAATTAAAAATAACTTTCATCGATGCTTAATGCTCTTAAATTAATGTAAACTAAATAAATTAAAAGAATTTTTATAAATCACATGCTATTTAATCAGCTCAAAATGCCAAATAAGACTGTCACGTTATATTCACTACATTGCCTAATATCGAGCAATAGTGTAAGGTATCACACAATATATTATACCAATTGGGATTACACCAACATGAAAGTACTATTTTAAATTTTAATAGCACAATATGCAGACACATTTTGATTGGTTAAATTTGGAAGTAAAATGGGAAATTTATTGGGGATAAAACCGGAGAATGTTCATAGGTAAAAACGCTGGAAAGCGTTCTTTGATGAGTAAACCAGCAAATGTTCTTTGAAAAGAAAACTCTACAATGTTTATTTGCAAGAAAACTGAACAGCGTTTATTAGAAAAATTTACTGTAACGGCTGGAGGCTCATCGATTATTTTGCTAGATCTTTTGAAAATGGAGGATAATGGTAAGATTCATAATCATCTTACGATTGATAACGCATTTAGTAATCGTAATTTTTCATTAGAAATAAACATTTACAAAATTGTTTCAATTGCAATGGCTGAGGGAACCTTTTGATGAATGTGAGCATATAAAATTTACTTTGAAGAAAAGTTTTGACATGCATCTCTAAAATGGGTGGATATATAGCCGTGAATAAGTTATTTATGGATCATGAGCTTTTATGAAGAAACCTATGGCAAAATCAAATCAATTGCTCCTTCACAAAACATATTATACTATTAATAAATAAAAATTTTATGTTTTTTTTATATTTTTTATAGAAATTTTCCTGCCCTATACTCCATTGCGATTCTTCCGATTTTGTAAAAAAACTGAAAACATTTAAATTTGTGGTTCTTTTTTCATTTTATAAGATCGTAGCTATCTTTGACAACCAGCTGGTCCACTGCAAGTATATGTCATTTATTTTCAATTAGATAATCAAATCATAACTCTATGTATATAATTTCGTCAACAAATTATTTTTAATCATCAAACTGTTAGAGACATTTAAGTCGTGTTCTTTTATTTTGAGATACGCATGTCTATTTAATACATAAATGAACTTTACTAAATAAACCAAGTCACCAGATGCCCTAGAGTTATTAAAAACATAATATACTGGTTTATATATCTTCTAACTTTCGCGGTACTGAAACCTCTCTTATTTCTAACTAAATATGTAAACTATACAGATATTTAATATAATCTTTTTTCTCAGCTTCTATAATGGAAGGAACCCAAAAATTCAAATATTTGACAAAAAAATTGGTTCGAATTTTGTCGCAACATTTATATTTTCACTAAAAATCATGCGTTTATATTTTTGGGAAAACTGGCAAAATTCAAGAAAATCATTGATACAGCAATTACATTGGTATCATTGACAAATTATTGTTGCGGGTTTTTTTTTTTCAGACACTGTTGTTTTAAAAACCTTTAAAAATGCAAGAATTGTTTCGCAAAAGAATATATACTGAAATTTTTGAGGAAACCCTCGCTAATTTTTAATAAATTGAAGTTCTAATTTAAATATTACATTTGTACCAAATTTGTTAATTCTGAATCAAATATAATAGGTTAATATTAGTTTATATTCAGTCATTCATTCATGCCAAAATATAGAGCCAAAAGGTATTAAATGTTATGACAATGTTATTTAAAATAACTCTATTCCCTCCAACTTCCAAGAAAGACTTTGCAGAACTTTCAACTAAAAGCAAACACCCCCAGACTAATTTTTCCTCGTTTATGAGAATAAATCCAAAAGCAAACAATTATTCCACAAAACTCGACTGACAACCATTCATATCCAAATGCATACAATTCCAAACTACTAAAACCCTTTCCTTCTTGAAACACAAACAAATCCGAATTTCTTCCAGTGAAAGAAGACAACCCTTTCTCTACTCATTCCTGCACACCAAGAACAGAATAATCAAAGGGAAAATTCACAACAATTCTTCAAGTAATTACACGAACTTTACGAGATCTTCGCAGAACCGAGAGAATTAGAGATGTAAAGAGCCCCCCCCTTTGCCCATATGGTGTCTTCCCCGTTGCCATAACCATAAACAGAAACTTTACTTTAGAAAGACACATCCCTCCCCCGCCTTTAAGTCACAGATCAGAGGAAGAAAGCAATTTTGTTAATATACACACAAACACCTCTTCGCATTTTGTTACGTGAGCTGTTTGCATTATTAGTGGGCTGAAAAGTTGGAACAATACATTACACGGTAGAGGGCTATATATATACATACATATTGAGGCGGCGGCAGCTGTTGCCAACGCAGCAAAACAAATTCGGTGGGATAAGTTTGCGGACAAAGGCCTACGCTTTTGTTTTTGAATGCGAGGACGCTGTTTTTGATTCCAAGGGAATTTAGAAAGAATACTTTGTTTCTGGCGATATATTCAATGAAGGAAAGACATGGGCCTTTTATATAACTGCTCGGGTTGCTACTCATAATTGCACATCGTTTTTTTTATTTAGATACAGCTAAATGAATATAATGTAATAACAGATTTTATAGTTGATGATGTTATATCAAATTTTAGGAAACACGTCGTGCTATCGAACTAAAAACATTTTAAGCTTAATAAAATGATTTTCTCAATTTTCTCGTTACAACACAATGTGATGTGTTTTATAGTTCGTAATATTGCAATTTCGGGTATGGAACCTGAAGTCATTTTGTTTTATAAAATCAAAATTTGATAAAGATCTATAATTTAAAAGATATTACAATAAACCAAATATAATTTATATAAGTCTTTGAGGTTTTGCATTACAGCATTTGCATAATAGACGGATCGTCAGACAGTCGAACGAAATTTTTAGTCCTTGACGAAATATTCTGTAAATTTGATAACAACTTAGAATTATGTTTATTACTTTTTTTAGTTGTAGTCATATTTAAGCTCCGCTTAATTTTACTTTGGGACGGTCCTTATAGATTTGAGCCATGGTCAGATGACGAGTACGACACCTGAGCTGGCATTTCCCTTCTCCACACCATGCCTCACCACGAGAGGTCGTTTGGCCGACGGTTCTCCAGTGGAATCGTGTCTCGAACTTGAAATCCTCCGGTTCTGAGACCGAAACTTTATCACAAGGCCATCAAGACGCCTACTTATGTTTATGAGGCAATGATTTTTAGTTTTTCATTTGCTGTTGGATAAACAGATTTAGGGATGGTTCCAGAATATTTAACATCATCTGTGAAAATATGTTGTGTTTTTGTTTCTAATAGCACCTGTCCCTGACAAACCTGCTGACTAAAGAGGCATTGCGATTTAATCCAAATTGTGCGGCTCTTGTTTTATTTTCAGTAGCACCATCTAGGGCCAAGAGTACGACTTTACTACTCATGCGTCACAACCCCTTTTAATGGGCGGACTTCAGTCATACATTTTATTCACTCATCCACAGATCGTAATGTAAACATGGATCAGAAAACGATTCCCTCTGAATCAGTACCCCCCAGTAGTATTACTCTCGACATGGAGGACTTTGTGACCACGACAGATGTATGCGCACCCAGTCACCACATACGCTACGAATCTTCGATCGGTGATGTTCGAACTCACAACCTAAAGGATGCGAGTCCAACGCCCTACCAACCAGGCCTCTCGACTCTTGTGTGGAAATATTGTGGTATGATTTCCCTTATATAGATGGTACATATACGTAGGTATCAATCGGATTCCTTTTGTTTTGTTAAAGTACACATTTTTCGATGTAATGTACTGATAAAAGGTTAAAAAGGTTAAAAATTATCGATGGCACACTGTTCTTTCATGTCCTTAAGCTTATCAGAACCTAGATGATCAATTATACCGTTGCCTTTTCTGGATCCAAATTAAAGAAACCTAAAAAGACTTCTTGGCCAGACTCTCGTTTCCTGCCAATAATATGTTGCTGTTGTTTTTAATGACATTAATCATAGAGAAGCCCGCTGACGAAGTCAGCGATTTTAAGCCTAGCGTCTTTTGTTTTAGTTGCGCCAACTAGGGGCAAGAGAACTTCTTGGCTACTCACGTGTTACATTCGCTTGCACAACCAGGGAGCATATTCACACACTTCACTGATAGAACAGATCAAAAACAACCATGCCCGAACCGAGACGTCCAAATCATGGAAAAGATGAGTTACCCCTAAGCCAGGACAAAAGTTCCCCTAATATTTACATAATATATTGCATCTTATGTTTAACTTCGTAGTATAATGGATTTTAGACCACATCTCGTTGGTCAGTTGCGTTAAAGATATGGAGTTTTGTATTGAATAAATTCCTAATCTTATTCAACAAACTTGTCCCATTCTTGACATATATATTTTAAATATTCCTTTACAGATATATTGTTAGATAGTCTATCAGTTGATGAATTTCATAAAATGTGAGTCAGATTATTATTAATAATAATAAAGAAAATGCATAACAAGTTTCTAACTTTATTTATTTATTTATCATGTTTGCATGTACATGATCGGACCGTGAAACAACCCTTCAACTGAAGGAATTCAGCCAAAATATAATACATATCCACAATTTCTTTATCAAAACCTCATACCAATTTTTTAAATTAACCACATTGTGTCATAGCGTTATGGTTTGCAAATTCGGGCAGAACAGAAGTCCTCTCAAAACAAATTTCTTTCAAAAAATTAAACAAATTTACTATTTAGGCATATAAGACGGAAATCAAATTTTATTTATCGAGTTTCTTACTTTTAAAAATTGTGTTCATAGACTAACATGATTCTAAAAAATAAATTTTGTAGGAGCAGGATACTTAAGAGTGGTGTGAAATTTAGAAATTATTCCAACATTTTGATGTATGGTGCGTGCATGTATGTACATTTTAATATCTCATATTTACGTTAGCTAATATATGCATAAACTGCCATGATTTTAAAGGTGTTTCTTTTTAGGGGTGGCAATTTTGGTCTGGAATTTAGAACTTCTTCAAAGGATTTGACATTTGGCGTGAGTGTGGAAATACCTCATATTTTCCTTTAAGTGTTATTATGTGTAAACATGGACATTACACAAAAAATGATTTTTTATGGAGAAGATACTTAAGAGTGGACTGGAACTTCGGAACTCTTCAAAATCTTTGATATGTGGTGCGTGCGTGTGTACACATTATATTACCTCGCAATAACTTGTTTAAATGTAACTATATGCATAGCCTGGCTCGATTCTAAAAACGTCTTTTAGAGGGAATGGAATTTAAGAATGGTCTGGAATTTAGAATTTTTTCAAAAGCTTTTACATCTAGTACATGCTTATATGGATTTTAATTCCCCTTATTTAAGAGTTATTATGTACATAGACTAACATCATTCTTAAAATGATTTTTAGGGGGAAGAAACATAAGAGTGGTCTGGAATTTAGAAGTTCTTCAAACATTTTGATGTCTGGTACGTGCGTGTGTGCATTATAATACCTCCTATTTACTTTGAAGAGTTCTTATGTATTCTGACATGATCCTAAAAATATATTTTTAGAATGAGGAAACATAAGAGTGTTTCGGAATTTAGAACTTCTTCATAAACTTTGATATCTAGTGTCCTTGTGCTGGAATTATCATATCTTGAATTTCAACATTGAGGGCAGGTAAGAAAAAACGAAACCGAGAAGATTTATGCATGTAGTCTATAATCTTGTTTTAATCATTGTATGTAATAATCTTGTAGTAAAACTTGTCCAATATGAGGGTTTCATAACAAAATAAATAGTATAAGTCATCGGTGAGAAACTTCAATGATCACTCAAGATTTTACAGCTGCTACTTTATTCATTTTGCTACAGCAGCACGACACATTAAACACAAATTAATAAAACAAAATAAAAACTATATACAGTCACAAATTTTCAATACTGCATTGAACATTCCCATCCGCTGTTCTACCAAAGAAATCTTTTCCGTCCCAAAACCAACATGTCCGCCTTCTCTCCTCGTTTTTTCCGTTTTTTTTCTTTTGAGTTGAGTTGCCCCAGCTGCTTCTCGTTATCCTTTTAAATCCTACTGTTGCCACACACGAAAAACAATCTGAATTGGGAACTTTACTCTTGTCTATAATCATTGTATGTAATAATCATGTCTATAATCATTTATGTCTATTACACTTTAAGTCCAAATAATCATCTTAATTTTTATATTCATCATCAATCAAAAGACAGTTTTACCAAGATAATTTTTAACCCTATCTTCAGAAGATCTACTTATGTAACAAAGCAGTTAAAATAATAGATAGAAACATATTTATATTGAATTTGCTTGTTCCTCATTGAAAAATGTGTAAATTTGTTTCTTCTTTGAAAAATGCAACAAAGGAGAGATTCAAATATTTTTAAGAGGAGAGAACGGGAAAAAAAATAGAGAACTTTTTACTCGAACGTCTCAGTAGGGAATATTGCAACACAAGAGATTTGCGACAAAAAAAGATTTCGGCTTTTTCCAGAAACTGGATCTTGTTGGTTTAGTATTCTAGCTTATTACGACAATACTCGAAGGGAGAGCTAAATGAAGTGGATTTAGTGTCAAAAATTCCAAGTGGATTCAAATAAAGGGTGTGAAGAAGTAAAAAAAAACTATCAGTGTGTCGACTTAAATGTTTTATTCTCTTTCACACAAATTCGATTCGGAAGATGGAGTTTTCCCTCTTTTTTTTTTCTTTGTTGCGTAACTCGAGACTCGGAAGGGGAAAAAAATATTGGGGACAAAGAGGAGGTTGAGGATAAAGGAAATGGTGAAATTGAATTCATCTTCTTAAAAGATATTGTAATAGGTTCGTTGCAAAGTATTATGCTTAGACAAAAAGAAAAGGAAAAAGAATTTTTGATAGAAATCATTTCTGAAGATTGAGATAAAAATTGGTAATGGTTCTAACATAGCGTGATTCTTACGAAATGCTGACTGACTTTCGACCTCAGACGGATGAGTGCATTTTATGCGAAGGGGGAGTCATATCACTGACTCTCTGACCTGCCCGAAAGAACACAGATAGTAAATACTGAATGCTCGGACTGTCGAAACAGCAGCCGTTCTTGTATACAGCAGACCACCCCACCATCAATGAACGCAGCAATATCCACAGGATTTGTTGTGGTCGACTGCTGAATTAGTATTTTCCAACCTTACATTGACTAATCAGTCAAACTAACATTCATTTTGGGGTAGTAAATAGCTGTCTTTCTCTCTATCTGCACTCTCAAACAGTTGAAATGAAACTACCAATCTTTAAAATCCTATCCTTCAGGGTTTGTGATTACCTGGTACCATCAGTACTGTACTTAAATCCTTAACTCTGAGATCTCTATAGAAACAGCAGCACTGGAGGAAATCGTGGTTGAGTTCCAACGGCCATCACAGGTCAAGTTATAACCCTTTCCTAACCCTTTCCTTTTAAGTACAGTTAGTTATTATTTTAACGACTCGTTGTAAAGCAACACTAGCTCTATTTTGGGACGGACCTCTTAATTTGGAACCACGCTCAAATGACGAGTAGGGCACTTGATCTGGCACCCCCCTCTCCACACCACGCCACACCAGCGGGAGGACGTTTAATCTGACAGATTTAACGTGCAAGAGACCCCCTTACACGATGGTTCTTCGGTGGAATCGAGTCTCCAACCTGAAACCCTCCGGTTCCAAAGCCGAGAACTTACCACCAGGCTACAACGGCCCCTCCTAAAGAAGTACATCCCATCATCGATGGTAGGAGCCAGATCTCTACATTTTTGTGTATCTTTCTAGGCATCTCATTTCGAAGTGCCTTCGGAGGTGGATTGCAAAGGGGAGAAGTATAAGATCTAAAACAGGTTCGGAAAAATAGCCCTCATAGCATACAAATATTGCACAATATTGTATGACATTGATCAATATTTGCAATACTGTATAATATTATGGAATATTGATCGGTATCATTCAATATCTAATAATATTGTGAACAGGCCATTCTACCTGGTAATAGAGTTGTGATAAATAAAATATTGTTAAATGGTTATTGTTACATTATTCGCGAATATTGAAATAAAAATTGGTAATGGTTCAAATATAATCTGCCCGATGAAATGCTGGGTGACATTCGACCTCATATAGACGAGAAGGCCTCGGAAAAATAACCCTAATAGCATACAAATATTGTACAATATTGTATAACAACATATTATGAAATAATATCATCTAATATTGAACGATATTGTACAATATTGTGCAACAGACGCTACCTGGGAATAGTTGGGGTAAATAAAAAATGTTAAATTTAGCGAATTTTTACCGTTTCTTGTAATTTAAACACCTTCAGGTGGATGTTATGAAGGCCCAAAATACAAAAATATCTAGTAAACTTTGATTCGAACTAATTTTCTTGATTATCAAAAACGACCTCCCCCGATTATTGTACAGTTCTTATGTCGTCAACTCATCAGAGGCAGATTATGCAACTTGTTTGAATTCATTTACTCCAATGAATGTCAAAAGTCTATAACAAAAGGGGATGATACATTTTTAGTTGTTTAGTTATTCTGTTGGAGCACTTATGGTGGTATGGCTAAGTTCAAATAAACTTCAACATATGAAAGAAAAATTAATAACTTGGAGGAATTTAGAGGAACGTGGGCCAATTTTCGATTGTTTTGTAGGGAGGGAAAGACCTCTCTAATCAATACACAAAAGAGACAGAAGTGCATGATTCATCATCAAAAAACCTCCAACGGTAATGCTGGTCAAAGGCATCAATTCTCTACGAAAACAGTGATCTTCTAGTTTTAAAAAGTTTGTTATGCGGAAAGTACATGCCATTACAAGTTTTATAATGCTGGCTAGCTAAGAATAGAACCTCGTATTTGACCTTATATTCTTCCTATTAAGCAATGTCATGACGTAAGATTATTCAGCCACCGCTGATTGAATGATGTTTATGAGTGAAACGTCTTTTCTGATGATTTTTTCCCATTCTCTTTATCTTGCGAGAACATGATCTTGCGTTAGGAGGTTTAGAACAATGGAAGACAATTAATGATTGAAGCCCGAAATCGCGTAAGCAATAATCATTATCTTTTAATCGTATGTATTTTTTTAAACTTTTATTATTATTATCGCATTATTATGAAGTACGTATGCTTCTTTGAAAGCAGATACGTTTTTAAAAGGTTGATCTGCTTTTACTAGTGATGATTTATTATTACTTATGTATTTTTGAAAGCAGATGCGTTATTAAAAGGTTGACCTGCTTTTACTAGTATTGATTTATTATTACGTATGCTTCTTTGAAATAAGATGCGTTTTTAAAAGGTTGACCTGCTTTTACTTGTGATGATTTTTTTTATTTCGAAAGAGCTAAATTGATAGTAAATAAGATCAAATTATTTTTTAAAACATCATTTAAAAATCGAAATTTAATTTCTAATTCAAAAGTTTAGGTTAATGGCAACGTTGTTACATGTTTTTTAAGTAAGCGTAAGTGGCAACGCTGCTATAATGTTCCACGAAATAAAATAAACGATAACTTAAGAGTTTTTTTCTTCTTTTCTTGATTGCGCAGCTTAGCGAATAATATCTGTGGAGAAATAAGATACATCCTAGTTTCACAAAAAAGAAATGACAACGACTGTGAATAACGTTGATTAAGGCAACCCTCTTTCATCTACGGAACAAAATTCGGAGAGACGATAATTTTCGATTCTTTTAATTTTCATCTTAAAAATGTATCATTAAATGAAACTTTTCCATTCTTCGTGCGAAAACAAACACATTTCCAACTCGGTAACATTTAACCACCAACATAAACATATTCATCGCAGGGCGGGAAATTCTGATTGGTAGGGCGTTGGACTCGTGTTGGTTGCGATTTGATTTTGTAAGGTATAAATTTGAACCAGCCAGCAGAAGACTCCTTCGTGGTGGTGAGTGGAGCATGTATAAATCTGTCGTGGTCGCAAAGTCCTCCATGTCGAGAATAATATCACTGGAGGTATTGATTCTGAGGAGATTGGTATCTGGTACGGTCTGTGGATGAGTGAATGAAATGCAAAAATGAAGTCCACACCGTAAAAAGGGTTTTGACACGTGAGTAGCTGTTGTACTCCTTAGATGGTGCTATTAAAAGAACAAGTGACGCTCGCTTGGCTGAAATCGCTGACAGATAACTACGAGTGGGTTTGTAAAGTGCCATAAAATACAATAACGCACATTTAAGGTAAAATATATTTTTCACTGTTGGAGACGGAAATTCAAAGCACATATGCTATAAGTGGTCAATTCAACACTATTTGAGTATACTATAATTATATCCTGCTATTTTTTACTTCAAAAATAAGCAGTTCTGCTAAATAATTTTTTTCTAGGAATAATATGATTAAAAGAAGAAAGCTTTGTCTTAAGGGCCCAAAATTTTAACTCATAATTATTTTAAATGCAGTTTAAGAAAAATTGCCGAATTTTTTTTAAATCCAATAACTTGTTTATAAAAAAAATAAATTGAATACATTTAATACCATATTTGCCTCCAATAGAGAAATATGAAAGTAGACAGATACCCACGAAATTAAGAGCAAGAACGAAAAAAGAATCAATAAAGCGAATGGAGTGATAACGATTGGCAGAAATACAAACCTAAACTATAATTTTTTTTTTTTTTGGATAGCCACTATTTCGCTGAAGGGCAAAATTGACGCTTTCCGCTTTCGGATATGTCAATTTGTGATGCGCAGGAAATGAATTTTGATGCTTTCGTGGGCTATTCATTCGACTTGCTTATGCAAATCGCTTCCTCTTTATTGATTTATTTTCCTTTTTTCCCTTATTTTTTTCGCATTTGTTGTTTATTGAGATATAAACATGGACAAATTAACTAATAAATCAATATTAAAAAAGCGAACTATTCTACATAATACAAATGGAATGGAAGGAAGTTGTTATTCTAATGGAATTTTAGTTGTTATTTTCGTAAAGCATTTCTGAAAAGATCCTAATTTCCATTTTCCTAAAACTCAAGATTGGATTTTCAGTTTTTGTGTAACGAAATGCAGATTTTGAAAAGAAAATACTGTAAATTTATGCTCTGTTTTCAATATTAGATCCAAAATCCATTAAATGATATTTGTTTTCAAATGACAGCCACTACGTCGAATTCCTTATATAAGCTTTGTCTTTTTCTTTTACAATTTAATCTTGCATTATTTTGATTTCAACGTCAATGTTTTTTGCATTTTCTATTGCATGTTTCTAAATCAGGCTTCTCAGTAATAAGCGAATAACAAATGCAGCCAATTCGAATCAGCGGAGTTTTAACATAATTTTGTTAGATTATTTCTATCTAACTTATTTTAACAAAAAAAAGTGTGTAGACCTTTATAAGATAAAATAAATTTCCATTTATATTGAAAAGGGAATTATAATTTATTTCTCTTATTTCTCAAACTTGAAAATACGATAGAAAAGTATTTGCAAAATGTTGTTCTATTTTAACAAGATTTTGTAAGGTACAATGCGAATCATTATTTTATGCATCTAATTTGCTAGATTTAAAATTATATGCATTCGTAGGTATCTAAGTTATAAAATGATCAGGACACCAAAGAAGATGAAAATATTTATTTTAGAACAAAACGATATTAAAGTGCTTTTTTGCAGAATTCTTCGGTTACTTAATATACTTTGATACTCTATACGACCATTAAGGAATTTTTATAAATATTAACCACTATTCTACAATAACATGAAACATTTAGAAATTTTCAATCTGATAATTCCTTTGGTTTTGATATAATCTTCGGATTTTAAATAAGAAATGTATGACTGAAGTATTATCCAAAAAGTTTCAAAGGGCAGGCCATTTGGTCTGGAATTTTTTAAATTAAACTTTAAAATATTGTTATAAATCGTTAGATTTTTACTTCTTGCATAGAAAATGACTTCCAAATTTTTAGTTAGATTATCGATTAAAGATTAACAGAAATTTTAGCATTTTTACGCAATAACTTAGCATATTACACATTTCTTAGTTTTAAACAAACCCATTTCTCAACCGCTTTAAAATTTAAAATTACTTTTAAAAAATGGTAAGAATATTTTTTTGACATTAACTCTCTAAATTAATTTTTATGCGATAAGCAACTTACCATTAAGTGTTTTTTTAATATAATACATTTTTAAGAATTATTTGTTTATAATAAACAAACAAAACTTTATTTAAATTTTTGTTTCATGATTGAATAGAAACTTACAAGCATATCCTGTGTGCTGGTTATCGTTGTCCTAATTATTGGGTTGTTCGGAAAGTCATTTCGTATTTTTGTGTCAAAATGAAAAGAAATTTTCGTTTAATGAATAAATTATTTATTAAATTATAAAATTGCCATTCTGGTCTAATACCTTTTGCCATATTTTTGGTAGTAACATGATTACACGCTCATAAAAGTTTTGGTCTTTGCTGTAAAAAAAAACTGATCGAGGTGGTTTTTGGCCTCCTCATTTGAAGGAAAAATTTTGCAAATCAGTTCTGGTACTGATGTACTGTTAACACATCTTCTCCACACATATTGGCTAATTTATTTCTGGCTTGAACAGCATTTTTACCTTTTATAGCAAAAAAGAAAAAAATGACGAAAATGCTGTTTATTGCTCTCCATATTTAAAAGGGCACCATCCAAAAACTACTGCGAAGAATCAGCTGCACTTTTTCACACTCAAGCCTTGCTATATCAGCTCTTAAAACATAAAATGATTTTGCGGTTTAAGTATGAAATTGGGTGCGAAAAATGCAATTAAATCCTTTGTCAGGAAAAAACGAAATTACTTTCCGAACAACCTAATAAAAGTAATTTTTTAACCCTTTCACGATAGGCATGCCATATATGCACCACCAGGGGTCGTCTCCCACGGCTGGACCTATCATCCGTATTTCTGGAAATCGAACTCGTGGGACGGTAATGCATATACGCAGTATAACCCAAAACAATTTTTAAACACCACCAGATGGCTCTCTGTGTCAATTACTTCGGACGTAAATACAGTTTTAGCATCTCGACCATCTTATTTGATCCTATTCAGGGCTTGATATTTTACTCATCATCTACTGTAGGGTGGGGGAGGGGGTAAGAGTAATGTAAATAAACAGAGCTGGGTTGTGTAACGTTTCATTTGGTTCTGATTTGCGTTTCCGATCTCGCTCAGAATTCTTTTTTTTTGTTGTTGTTGTTATCGCTGTGTAACCGTAACTAGTCTATTTTTTTTTAACGTTTTACTGCCAGTTCTCATAATTTTGCTTAGATTTCGGATACATTCGACGTACTTATCTTTTTTTAATGAAAAGCCAGGGTTTCGGTTTATTATGGCGAGATAACACGATTTGCGTCAGCGTCCTGGCATAGGGGTAGCGTATTTTTCCCGTGATCTGGGCGTCCGGGTTCGGGCACGGTTGTTATTCTGTGTTCCAGCGGTGAGGTGTGTGAATGTGCCTCTTGTAAAAAGAGGTCGTGAATGCGAATATGAAGCATGAAGTACCTAAATTGCACTTTTGAACCTAGTTGGCGTTACTGAAAAAACAAGGCACGTTAGTTTAGGCTTCAATCGCTGACAGCTTTCTGTCAGCGGGCTTGTCAAGTGCCATAAATAATAACAACAACCAACGTGATTTTTGCAGGAAGAATGTGCTCAAATTATGAATGACATAATAATCTAAAATGGAAGTACAAATGACGATGTTAATTTACTTAAACTTTGATGACGACTTAAATTTCATTTTTAGTGATTTCTTTTTCGAAAGTTAAATTTAGTAACTCAAAACCCCCGTGGGATGGGGTGGTGGAATGATTCCTTCGGCGTACGCTCCGCCCCGTGTGTGTGTCTAGTACAGAGGTCTCCCCTTTCGAAAGAGTTAAAATAGCGCAAAATTCAAAACAAATTAAATGAAGTCAATGGCATTAAAAATTCTAATGACATTAGACGTATAATGATAATTACCATTTTAATTGCATATCTATTTTTTATTTTCCCTTTTATGCCATGTAATGCATATTACATTGGGCAAATATTTTTTTATAATAATCCTCTGGACAAACTTGTAATAAAGTTTCTATTTCAATAACTATGTAGATTGAAGAGATGTTGGCAATTTTGATAACATACTGGGTCATAAAATTCGAAAAAAGTTCGAGAACAAGTAGTGACCAAAGGGTTTTGTGTAAATTTAAATGTGTTTTTCATAATGGTCATAAAACATTTTATACAACATTTTATTACAATTTGAATAAACAGGCTGGAAAATGTTGTTTTCGAATTCTGTCAATTAAATTCGAGGTCTTTTGTTAAAAAGACTGGTAAATCGAGTTAATATTTTACTTCAATTCGAATTATACATTTATAACTTTTCGGATTATTTTCGTTTCATTAAAAATTAATATATATTTTAATCCCTTCTGTTAGGTTATATGCAATGTACATTCTGTCAAAATATAAACTAAAATATTTACAAAAATCTTTCAATTGTTTGAAAAATATTTTCATTGGAACTTCAAACAAACAACTATGCAATTGTAGTAACATGAAGACAAAAAATGAGATCAAAATAAACAAATTCAGTCAAAAAAACTTCAAAGAGCGAAATTTCAGCCCTTGGGTATAGAATAATAATATGATAGTAAACGGTTTATTGATGGTTCCAGTTCTGGAACACAAAAAAAAAAAATGTTTAGTTCAGAATTTTACTTTTAAAAGATGTTGTTAGTATTCTCCGAAGTAAAGTAAGATCAAAGGAAAAATTCCGCTTTTTACAATAGTTTCGCCATTCTTATATTTCCCGTTTCCAACGGAATAAATTCGTAAAATAAATCGATAATGTTTATCCCTTTAGGGTGTAAATACCAGTGGACATTTAATAAGATTCCCAACAGATGCAGTTTTTAAAATAATAGTCCTTGTATTTATGAGGAATATTTATTTACGTTTTTATATTCATGAGTTACAAATAAGCTTAACTCTAATAAAAGAGCATGGATCTATCGTTTGGAAAAATTCTGTGTAATTTATTTAAAAAATGATTTTTTTTATGAAAGAAACTATGAGAAATAGATTTATGTTTATGAATATTTTTGGATGAAGAAGAGTGATTTTTGTCATGTGTGAACACGACCCTGTTTTCGTTACAATATTTTGAATAATTGAAGGCAATAAATATTTGAAGCTCGAAATAGCGTAGGCAATATTCATCAACATATTTTAATAACATTTTTTTAACTTGCTTTTATCATCATGTGAGAACATGGTCCTGTTTCCATTAAGAGATTTGGAATAATTAAAGGCAATAAATAATTGAAGCTCGAAATCTCGTAGGCAATAACTAATTGAAGCTCGGAATAGCATAAGCAATATTCATCAACGTCTTTTAATCGTATGTATTTTTTAACTGTTTTTACCAGCATTGCATTATTATTGCGTACGTAAGCTTCTTTGAAAGCAGATGCGTCTTTAAAAGGTTGATCTGCTTTTTCTAGTACTGCATTATTTAATATTCTTTTGTTTGGTGAACACTTGTATACATTAAGGTGTCCCAAATATTTCTTCCTCATCGCATTTTTAAACAGGCTTATTAGAAACGAAATTTGGAATTTATGTGAAAGTGTGCATAAAAAATGCTTTTCGTGTGAGAACAATAGGCCTTCAAATATCAAAAAATTGACGCTACACCCCAAAAAGGCTCCTTTGTCCATTTAATGGGATTGATAAGGCGTAATTTTCTACGAGCTCTTTCCTCAAGGTGAAATAATAAATTCTACGAAATATTGCCATCAAATCGATCAATTGAAAACTGTCATAGCAAAAGAACAGCCAGAATCAATGAACATACGAGGCAGTGTTTGTCATCGTGATAACGAGAGACCGTATGATCACCGTATTAGTCGTAAAAAAAAGCTCTTGCAGCTCAACTGGGATGTTTTATTGAATCCTGCGTATTCTCCAGATCTCTCTCCATCGGATAATTACTTCGTTCTGTCCATCAGCGAAATAAAAGCGCACCTCGAAGTTTATTTCTTGACCAAAGCAACAAAAAAAAACATCATAAGGCTTCCTGAGTGAGGGAAGAAAGAAATAGAGCAGAAAAATTCTTATGTAATAAAATAAATAAAATCTTAAACAGTAAGAAAACCTATGGAAAACCCTAATATATTTGCCTGAATTTAGTTTTTTCATAATTATTTACTTTATGTATAATTCAAATCAAGAAAGAGCAGAAACTTTGAATATATCATTTCAAAGTTAATTTTTGAAAAAACAATATATAAACATACTTATCAAGTTGAAAAGGTAAACATAATGCGGGACACTTATTCCACATATTCAGGGATACAATCGTAATATTTTCTTACCTGAAATGGAAAGTAATAATGTAATACCAATAAATATAAGCAAAGAGTATTTTAATTGATATTTTTTGAAAGCATTGAATATTTTTTAAAATTTGTACAAATTCATAAAATATAAATTTGCGAACTCATACAATTTATGGAAAAATGTTATTATTCAGTAGTGTTACCCTGACATGCAAATGTTTCACTATTTCAAACAATAGTATGTATTTAAAATAACATAAAATTAGCAAACATTAAAATAATGTAAAAATAGTAAATATTAAAATAACAAAGATCAGCAAATATTGAAATAATATAAAGAACAGAAAATATTGAAATAGCATAAGGAACAGCAAGTATTGAAATGACATAAAGAATAGTAAATAATGAAATGACATAAGGAATATTAAATATTAAAATGGGGTCAATAATAATAAAAATTGAAATGACATAAATAATGATAAATATTGAAATGACATGAATAATAGTAAAAATTGAAGTAAAATAAAAAATAGCAATGGATAAAATTATTGAAATATTAAAACATTAAAATAATTTTACTCAGGAGCTCATTCAAATTTTATAAAACGTGTACAACCAGATGAGTCCATTTCTTAAATAATAACTGGGTTGAGGAATTACTCTTTAGATTAACAATTGAAATTTCCAAAATAAATAATTATTCTGTCTCCTGATGCTGACATTCAGAAGATTTTTTTATATATTAGGACAAATAATAAAAATATATAATCGTACAATCTATTTTCTAATAGTTCTTTTGTTGTTTAAATGCTAAGCCTAATGATGTTTGATTATGAATTATTCAAATTAATATAGTTATCAATACTTAAGGTCTTATAAATAATTAAAAATTTTAACTATTCTTGCACAAAATGAGAATTAAAATAAAATGTAACAAGTATTTTATAAAATCCATTCAATAAAAATGCACATTTATTATTATTATTACTTTTGTCCTGTATACTTTAACAGATAAAATTTCACCATCAACTACAGAGTATCATATTCAACTAACTAATGATCTTTGGTTATAAAAATACAATAAGTCTATGAAATAAAGAAATATTCTACTATTTTGTAAAAATAAAGGCTTATTTTTTCTTAAAAAAGTTTAATATAAAAAATGATTACATAGCATGTCAAGTTTAATATATGTTTTTTAAGTAATAAATGAAGAATGCCAAGCATTTTCAAAATTTAATCATTTGATATCAAAATCCAACATTTCACAATCCCATAAAAAAGGAAAGACGGTTTAAATCAAAGACAAACTGCTCAAGAGCGCTTAAAATATCTATTTTTAAAATCTTTTCAGAAGGTAAAATTCATTTTTCTCTGTCATGTAGTATCAAAAAATATAAAAGGCAACAGATATAGAACACCATTCCTTAAAATGTCTATACAAATTCAATATTACTTGTAAAATTTCTTTCATTTTTCTGTTTTTTTGAAAATAATACAAAACTTTTTTGGTGGAAAATGAGTAGCACGACATAAGTTTAAAAATGAGTATGGAATTAAATTTCATTATTAAAAAATAACTAGGATTAAGTTAAGTACAGCTTTTTTTATACATTAGAATATAAAATTCTACTATTCCGATAAATTACCCAAGAGTAATAGATATAATTTCGACAAAATTGCACTTTAGAAAAAACAAACCGTTCAATTTTTTTCTTTTGATTACTAAATTTTAAGCAAAATGTGAAAAGCCTTATAAAACTTATCGCAATATTTAAAGAAGAAACAAAATGTGTACAACCGAAACTTCGAATAATTTTCTATACGAAAAAAAGGAAGAAAAATGCAGAGCCAAAAAATGCAGATAATCTATTTTACCAAAATAGATTCTATAACTTTTCGGAAACGTAATATTTATCTAACAGTAATAGCATCCGTTAAAAAAGTGACACATTATTTTCAGACGTTATCATTCTAATTTTTTTCTAAAAATATCAAAAGTCTGATAAAAAAAAAAAGAAAGAAAATTTCTTGTCTTACAAACCACAGTTGCGAGTTACAACACTTTATAATGAATTTTTAAAAAAATGTTTTTTCAGCTGTCCTGGAAAAAAATAAACACTTTGCAAATTTGCTTATACGATTCTAAATAAAAATGTGTGATGCAGATAAAGATCTAAATGTATTCCTTTGGGCCGCTGCCAACTTCGAAAAGCAAACTCAGGAATTTTAATACTTTATATTTAGTTTTTTTTTTTTTTTTTTTTTTTGTATGGAAACAGTGGCAGTTTTTTACGATACCTCATTATTCCAAACTTCATGATTTTTCGCAACTAACTTTTGGAGGAAATGAAGATTTTTGAATGTTTATTATTTTGTTTTGATTTCTGCATGAGAAAATGAAATTTCGGCGGAAAAAATTGATGACGTGGAATTTTTTTCTCGCCTTTTTAAAAATGGGGCTTTGAATATAAAGTATTATCTGGGCAGATTTAAGTATGAAGTAAAAGTTGGACGTTTTCTTCGACATGACTGTCTTGAAACTTAGAAGCTCTTATGGAAGAAGAATTTTTATTCTTAATAATTTTTAATTGGAAGAAAAAGTTAAAGCCATTTGAAAAAAATGTAAAAATATCTAACATCATAATAATCATTTTACACGATAACGCTAATGGATATTGTTTGTTGAATGCGAGAGAAATGTAAGATTTATTCGAAATACTATGCGTGGTCCTTTTGACCTGCTTGATTCGTAGTTATTTTAAGGTCACTGTTTTTCTAATTTTCCTTTAAAAATTTTGTATCTGTATATTTAAAAACCATATATTTTTTTCAAATTTTCCAAAATTGATTACTAAAAACCTTACAAAATCCAGAAAATTCCAGACTTTCCTAAAATTCTTGGGTATAGAATAGGTAATCAAATTCATCATCATTTAGTTATTATTGATAATTAGTTAATTTAATATTAATAAATACTTAACATAATTATTAAAACCTAGCAAAACAATTCTCCATCCAAAACCACTGACCGAAATTTGTCAGTTTTCATTTCTTATATAAGGCTAGATCGTAGCATTTAGGATTGTTATTAACGCCTTTACCTATCAACCAAAAAAAAATTTTCAAAAATAATATTCGAAAAAAATCCTGAAAATAATATTTGATTTGCATTCTCTAAGCAAAAACAACAACAAAAAAAAATAGAAAGAAAGAAAGAAAAGAAAAAAAAAAACCTATACCACCCTTTAGGATTTACCATTTTACAAATTTCGCCAACTTAATTGTACATGGAAGCTCATGGCTCCTAGGCATTTCAACAATGATTCCGGTCATTCTCACTTTCCTAAATACACCACAAAATAAAATTTGGCTAGGTTTCTAGCTTTATGAACTAAGACAATTGCAAAAATTTTATTCGGCAATTATTCTTGCCATTTTAAGTGCTTTGTCAACTAATCAAAATGCTCCCTGCTTATGGCATAGTTATATTTTAAACAGCAGCTCCATTCGGTATGATAGGGTACAATTCAAAGATAAAATATAGACGGGTTGACTTTATACAATTATGGTAAAGAATTAGCCGCCAAGATTTAATTAAATTATATCAAAATCTCCTTTAAAATAACACTAGGGCCCGTTTGGGACGGACCTCGTAATTTTGAACCGCAGTCAGGTGCCGAGAAGGACACCTAAGCCGGCACCCCTCTTCCCCACACCGCACTAGCGTCAGAACGTTTGATCTGGAAGGATTTAACATGCACCACATCCGCTTATACGATGGTTCTTCGGTGGAATTGGGTCTCAAACCCTCCGGTTGTGAAGCTAAGACCTAGGCCATCAAGGCCTGAGTTTTTAGTCTAAAGCAACAGCGAGTGTCCCGTTTAAAGCGTCCGGGTTTAAAGCAACACGAGGGCTATTTTGGGACGGACCTCGTTATTTTGAACCACTGTCAGCTGACGATTACGACACCTGAACTGGCACCCCCTCTAAACACCACACCACACCAGCGGAAGGACGTTTGGCCTGACAGATTTAACGTGCAAGAGACCCCTTCACACGACGGTTCTTCGGTCTCGAACCTGAAGTCCTCCGGTTCTGAAGTCGAGACCTAGGCCACCACGGCCCGAATCAGTCGTCAAAGACGACTTGATATTTTAAAAACTAAAATCCGCAATTTATATCAAAAACAAATCTAATTAATTCTCCTAATAACTAAAATTTTCAAAATCGTATTACTGAAGTATAAATTTAGTGATAGTTATATTTTTCTATTTATTTCTGTACTTTCCATAAAATTTTCGTGTAAGTACCGACGTATTTCTTACAACTACTCAAAAAGTTAATATTTACAGACACCGATACTGTCATAAACAACGTCTCAATCTCCTCTTCATTCTGTCATCCGTGATTTAAAGAACGTATCAGCTTCCCGTGCTGCTGGTATCTCTTTTTTTCCTCATAAAAGTAATTTACGACTTTATTCCTAGCTCTTTACCACGGTTGTAAAGATATATACTGCGAGCATTACGAGGTTTGTACGACTCTTTTATAAGCGAACTGATATTGATGAACAGTAGTTATTTTTCAGCGCTTGCCTACTTTTCAAAGTAATGACCGTGTTTCTCAAAAAGATGAAGAAAAAAAAATTCTTAAGAGCGCAAGAAATTTTTCTTAGATTGTGATAATTTATTTGATCTGATTTTTATCTTGATTTTGGATAATAAGAGAAACTTTTCATAACATAGATTTATGTTGTAATCGAATTTATCTTTAAGTAACTAGTTTCATTTTTAAAATGAATGGTAATACTTAGTGGAGGAAAAAAAATTAAATTAACTATTTCATACTTAGAAAAAATAATTAATTCGTTATCTTAGACGAGTATTCGCTCACCATATTAATAGCATGGATTAAGTTGTGTTATTATATTGATAGCTTTAATTAAGCTGGGCTGTGGTGACCTGGTGGTACGGTCACGGAGCCCGGAGGGTTTCAGGTTCGAGATCCAATTCCACCGAAGAACCGTCGTGTAAGCTGGTCTAATACACGGCAAATCAATCCGAGCCAAATGTCCTGCCACTTTTGTGGTGTAGTGGGGCGAGGGGTGTGTCCGCTCAGGTGTCTTCCTCGTCATCTGAATGTGATTCAAAATTACGAGATCAGTCCCAAAATGGTCCTTATGTAGCTTTGAAGCTGGACTTTGATATAATTAAGCTAAATTAAGTCATGATAAATTATAGCTATTAGCATCACATGAAACATTTTGAAATATTCTTACACAATCAACATACTTTTCTTATCAATATTATGAGGCTACCACTTTTCGTCGATTCCATCTCATTAAAGGGAGAAGCACGGAAGAATGAGTGCATTTCCGGAATTCTTGGTCATTCTTTGACCTTCATTTTCGCCCAATAAGATATTTTTGTTCACTTTTTTTCACACGTATGAGTCGTTTCTCACCACATTATTTTAATTCATTCTGCAAATAATTCGAGTTTATTTTATTGTCGAATGTAAACATCTTCTTCTTCCTTTTCACACATATTTTTACGAATTAAACCCATTCCTACACATGCGCAAAAGCGCGGAGGGTTTTAGAATGCGTTGTTAAACAAAAACAAAAAAAAACATATTTATTGTTTAGTTATACATCCAAAATAGTGCTTAGAGTGAAACCTTGAGTTGAAATTCATGCAAATTTGCGCAGTATTCGAAAAATCAAAACAAATTTTGGAAAATACCTTGAAACTGTAGGACGGTGAGAATTAAGCAATCATTGCTGACGTATTTAGTGGGAATACGATTTTATATGAAAAAAATGAGGAAATTAGAGCTATGATTTAGCTGGGGGCTTTATTGAAATCTTCTCTTGAGATAACGTACATTTCTGTAATACTTTTGAATGATTTTTTTAAATGCAGGCAAAGGGAGTAGCTGGTTAGAGATGAAATATTTAACAGTTAAGAGTTGACATATAAAAATGTAGCAAAATTGATACAGTAAATTATTATGAGGAGCTGACACTTTGGTTTTCAATTTATTTAAATACAAGGCAATTTTAAATAAAATATCCCTGGTGAGAGGACTAATCGACATAACGCCTTCATATTTGAAATATATATGTTTCAAGTAATGGGAAATTGATTAATTGATTGCAATAAAAAATATTAATTAAAAAAAAGCCGCTAGGTGAAATGTGCACTTTAATCGATGTAAGATAAGGAATATGAAACAAAAAAACAACAATAAAACACAAATAAGAGATAAAAAATATAATTTAAACACAATACAAAGTCTCGTTACTGCAGAAATTTCAATTACAATAACAAACAAAAGGCAATAAACAAAAATTTTACGGTCGGTTTTCAATGTGTGCACAAAGCTTCAGGGTTAAGCATTGATTCAATCATAAATATTGCTCCAAACAATTTCCCATGGTTTGAAATGTATATCCTCTATGAACAAACGAAGTCGTTATATCTGCTGGTTTTCGCGCCAGATCATCCCAAATAGAGATACATTAATTTGAATCACCCCATATATTGATATCTTTTAACAATAATATCTCAAAGCTGTGATTTCAAAACGCAGCTAACAAATCACGATGCATTTTGAACAGCGTACTAGCAGTCACCAGAACATTGAATATATCTCAGTTACAGTTCAAAATTCTATGCATTTAAAACGCCTAACATTCTCAACTATGACACATTTATATAATAATATTAAGAACATATCAGTTAATAGGTTATTAGGAATTTCGAGAAGTTATATTATTCTTATCAAAAAAGATAGTTATATTATTTTTATCAAAGAAGTTACAGAGAAGTTATATTATGTTTATCAAATTATCAAAAAAAGATTGCGTAAAATTAGTTTTTTTTTTCGTAAAATCATGTTTATAGATTAATCGAAATAAAAAAAATACGAATAGAATTTTTATTTTAGAAAAAACAACAAATAAATAAATAAAGATCGACCCAAGTGTGTTAACTTCCAATTCAATGTTCTAAAAGCATCTGGCTCAATTTGCAACTCGTTTACGAACATAACTCACAACGTTAACGAATATTTATTGAATGCAAAATCTCTCAAAAGCATTTTGGAATCATTGCTTTAAATTGAAACTCCCATGAGAAGAAAGATGGAAATTCTATGTTCCATTATCCTAGAAGCACTAAAATACTGCGGATAAATTTGATTCACTGAGTAAAAAGAATGAAAAACGTTATCGACATAAAGAAAAAAATCGTTTGGCTTGGCAATGCATTCTGGGACTTATTTTTTTATTTTATTTGTTCAGTATAAGAATAGGAAGTCAATGATTTTATTTTCTACATTTGATAAATGCATTTGCAATACCAATCGAATTCGTAATATATAACCGTTGGAAGAATTGCTAGCGAAATGATTCTGTACCATATTGTACAAAGTCAAATATATTTGTTTAAGTTTCGTTTATCTTTATGGATTTACGTAATTTTGTTTAAACCCATGATTCTGTATCACCATCAAATTTACTTGAAAATTCAGTGATTTGAAATCTTGTTTAATTCAGAAGTTCATAAGAATAAAAATATATCTATCTAAAACACAGATATAAAAATCAATGCCAGATTTAGATTTGATGACGATATAAGGCATTTGAATTTTGGGAGGGGGACTGGCTCCTTTGTAAATTGATTTATATAACATATTAGAGTAAATAACATTTGATTATTAGGATAAATATTTGGAATCCTATCAACTATAATTTATTTAATATGTATGTAAATGAGAGACAGAAAAAAATATATTTATTCAAATTGCTTTGAATCTTTTCCTTTTACCTTTTATTAATGAAAAATTGATGGAACCAATTATCTCTTAATAAAGAGCAAGTTTCACCATATCCAAATAATCAGTAATTAATAACATATTTATTTAAAAGCAAATATTATATTTAATTGATTACATGCATCATTAGTCCATAGATATGTAATCTTATATCGTTAAACAAGCAATTTTTGTACATAATATATTTCGTGCATCTCAGAAATGATTCTTAGATTTGAATCAAACTTTATATTTAGATAAGTTTTTGCATTTTTAATTTATCTGTACAGGTGACGTTCTTGAAAAAAAAAGTTATTTTAACACACACAAAAACAAAAAACATTTCTTATAACTAACTATTAGCACCCAAGAGATGGCGACGAGTGCAAACAGAATCTAAACATACCAGGGTAAACATCTGAGCTTCGGTAAAAAGTTATAACTTTAAATGATAATTCATATAGATATTTGAGTGTGTGTGTTTGTGTGGTGCCAGTTATCTCACTTCCCGCCATTGATCCAAAATACGAACGTCTACATCTGTGACCTCAGTTCCCGCCACTAAACAGCGTCTTTATTGGATGAAATGTGACCAAAGTTCAGTTGATGCCTAGACGAGGCAAATGATTACGACGTGCTTTAATAGACGGATACATGTGTGAAAAGACGAAATATTAAGTATTTCTATAAGACGAACTTGATTATCAATTCCATTATGTAAATTTGTCATCATTATCTGTTCTTCATTAACCTAAATATGTTGTTATCCATTAAAATCTAAAATATCATCTGGACTTGTTATTGCTTCGCCATCACAACTCCCATATTATATATATCTATACTTATAATAAAGCTCAATGTGGTGTGTGCGCGTGTGTGTGTGTGTTGGCGCTCTACAGGCCAGACCGTTGGACGTACAGCTACCAAATTTGGTACATGTATACCTTGAAGGTCCGGAATGTGCATCTCAGAGCCCGTTTTTCGAATTTTTAGCTAGAATTTGAATTAATTAAAATTTAAGCGAAATTTCGACGTTTTTCGCTATAACTTCTGAAAATATTATCGCACAAACATGATTTTTACATAAATTTAAAGATTAAAAAATTAGCTTTCTAATGGTATCAGTATAACTTATATAATAATAATATAATATAACTTATATAATAACGTATAACTTAAGCGTCTATTTCTAACGAATTTCTTAAAGAAATATTTTAACCATGCTTTTTTTAGCAGGTGACTGGATAAAATAAAAGAAAACAATGACGGAAGTTCAAATTAAAAAAAAAACTATCACCGCAAATTAAATCTAAAGAAATGCAACTTTTAGCACGTGACAGGATAAAATAAAATAAATATAAAATGGGATATTTTCAAAAAAAAAAAAAATAAATGTAAAGCAAAGGTTTCTATAATCGTTTGCAATATCTAAATCATTTATTCCATAAATCTTTATTTACGTAAACCTGATGGAAATCCAGGATATGCATTGAAATCCCGGTTTAATAGCATATTTCTATAATCGTTTGCAATATCTGTATCATCAATTCAATATTTTTTTTCCTTTTTCGCTTTTTTTAAAAAAAACATGTTTAATATTTTGGCAACATCACCGAAAAATTTTTATTTAATATTTAATATTTTGGAAGCATAACCAATAGTTAAAACTGACTGATTTATAAAATTAAAGAATATTATTAGGAAAACGTGTTCTTTTAGAACTTTCTGTCCATCATCTTAAAGAAAATATTAATTTCAGGCCAATCAATGCCCAGAATTACTTCAAGGCTAATGAATATGTGATTTAATTGAAAATTTTAGAACGCAATATTCATGGTGAACCAGCTAGTTGCCAAAGGCGGCTAGTATTAAATAAAATAACAAAACAATGAATATATATATTATTAATATGAGTATCTATATTTAAAAATCTTAATCTAAAATATATATTTAATGATTATTTTCTAGAATAAAATAAAATGCATTCGTTTAAATATCAATACCACAACAGAAATTCCGGTATTATAGTTCGAGTTGATAAAAGCTTCCGAATAATAAATCAAACTATTTCAATTAGTGCCATTTGAAACCAGAACAATTCGTGAAGAATTCTTGTTTAGATTAAATTAATCTAAGCAACGTATCATCTTTAGTGCTTTTCGAGACACCAACACTATAACTCAGAACTAAAGTAATTAGATTTATCTTACGTAATTCGTTTGATTATTCTAATTAAACTAAAGTAATTAATCTATGAGTGTTTAAAAGTTATTTGAGAATAATCCGAGCTATTCCTACGATTCCGTGTTCTTATTTGTACTTATTCCATTACTCAAAGAATAAATAAAAATGGAATAATTCTAGCAGACGATTTAAAAACGCATTATCGCCGAAGCGTTCCTTATTTATATCCAGTCATTTCGGAAACACAAAACAATTTTGTTCCAGCTACATATTTCCGCATTGATTATTGTTCTGCCTCTTAGAATAATGAGCCGAATTTCCGGAAATGTTCCTTCTGTTTCGTTAATAATTATGGTTTTCCGTTTCGGGCTATATAAGCCGAACGCCATATTTGTCTTTTATTTATTTATCAGGAAATAACTGGCAACAAAACCATCAGATGATGTAATATAGGGAAGTATCAACTCGAAACTGAATGTGAGACTTCAATAAACGATAAGTAATGTTCACCTTATCAGCAGTGAATGAACACCTAGGTTATTATCCATGAAAATAATTAACATGGCTTTATAGCTTATCATAATACCTAGCGGATGCAGTAAAACTAAAGCCATAAAAAAAAGGGGAGATTTTTATCTGATATATTTATGTGTCAAAGGGAGTTCGAATACATAAATCGAACTGTTAATTAAAGTTTACGAAGGAAGTATTCTGGTTTTTATCAACAGAAATTGAAGTTTTATGCACAAAAAAGAATTGCGTGGAAATAGATTTCTCATTCAGATTTATTTATACATATTTCAGAAAATAAATCGGTAAATTATATATTGTTGTATAAAGGTTTTCGAAATGAGCCTCTAAAATCCATTAGAGGCTTTATTTCTCCAAATAATTCTTTATGAGTGCATAAGTTTTAAAATGGTGGAAGCAAGGAATAATCAGGAAATATTATGATTAGGTTGAGATTATGGCAACAATATTAGAAGTCTTATCAGATCTCTTTGATGCAGCAATTGCTTTGTAATCTGGAAAAAGAGAAAAGTGAGTTTGCTTTCCAGCTATCGAAATTAGGATTTGAAGGTGTTTCATACCTTGTTTTGTGACCGAAAAGGCTCCAAAATTTTAATTTTGTCGTGGTAGACTACTAAAATCAATAAATAATGACAATTAAGTTAAAATACATTTAGCGACATTAAAGGATATGATTTACAAGGGGACAAAACTACTTAGGACAATAACATTTAACATATATACATTAAAATAATACTTGGGGATAACATCTTGCTTTACCCTCACTTCCAAGACATGGACTGATTGTTCATGGCAGTGGCCCTAGAGAGCAGAGGGAAACAGAAACGGTTACAGTTTTTAAAAACCGATTTTTTTAAAAGTAAATTTGTCATATTCGGAAACTGTTTTTTTTTTAAGTAAGAAAACAGGTTTTCAGAAACGCCTAAATATTCCAATTCTTCCAAAAAAAATCTATTGGTTGGGATCGATTTGTCTAGCAGTTGAGAGCTTAAGGCGATGAGATGCAAATTTACAAAAGATATATTTGAATTTCTGTTAAATGAACTAAAACATTTAAACGCTGAAATAAGTTTGATATAATATATTCTTCAGAAGGACGAATTCAAGAAACAATACAAGTAGAATTAGTAACTCTTTTGCTGCATTTGCAAAATCCATTCACACACTCACACACACACACACACACACACACACACACACACACACACACACAC